>CAODLS010458159.1:0-10017 GCA_948243855.1 Flueggea neowawraea | reverse complement strand
TTTGAAGTAGAAACCTATAAGGTTTAACATAATAGTTTTATTGTTCAATTCTCAATAGAAAATTTAGAAATGAAATCTATAAGGTTCGAACCAATGGTTTCATTGTCCAAGGTATGACCTTAGACATTCTTCAAGAGGATGGTACATTTATATTCGTTGTGATAATACCAAGTATTTTAAGGTGAATCTTGTCATTCTTATATTATGTGAACGTCACACTTGTGGCTAGAAATGGTCTAGCTTATCTGAATGACTTCAAATATTGGTTAATGTACAGCTTTGATATTGCTAATATGGGTTGACCTTAGAGTCAAACTCCAAGAGATTATTCGAGTTAATTGGTGTACCTCTTCAAGTGAGATGGATCAACAAACTACTTGAAAGATTCAAGATGCAGAAATGCATAATCCATAGATACCCCGTGACTAAGAGAAAATTTCTTAGTAAGTGCATGTGTCCATAAATTTATGTGAGATGAAGAACGTGTAAGGAATGTTCTTCACGTAGATATCATGGGAATGTCTTTTGTAGTCTAATAAAAAGTACATATGTTGATTACAAGACAATGTCTTGTAGTAAATGCCGAGGTATGTACAATGCCTAGAGTTTGCTATGTTTCAAATTAACTAGCAAATATTGATCCAACATATAAGGAGGATGTTGGAAAGCAGTGAGTGTGATACTTAGGTACTTTAGAGGCACTAGAATGCATTGTGTTATCGTAAGAGCTTGCGATAAAAAGAAACACAGTTGTTATTCCATTTAATGATGTGGACGTGAGGATGTCCATGTCTAGTTATGTGTTCTTACTTGGCAGAAAGATCACTCTATGCAATAGTGAGGATGGTAAGTGAAGTTGAGACTATAGTTTCATTACCTGCAGTGTAATATAATGGGTAGCTATACAGTGGAATGATCCACTAAGCTCTAACCACCTAAAGAACCAACGATTGTTTTTAATGACAGTCAACTTCGATTGCTTAAAGATCGAAAAAATCTAATATAAGTCTAAGCAAATCGAGACCAAGTATCGTGTTGTGAAAGACTTATTTTCAGAAGGACAAGTAAATTTGAGTACAAGTTTCACAAGGTGAAGTGAATTTGGAAATGTAAATTCACGCGAGACGTGATTGAAGATCCTATAAGGAATAAGTTTCTTAAGATCCGCATGACACACAAAGTGTGTAATCCCTTAAAACATGATCTTTAATAAGATCATTGTGAGCAATACACGAGTATAAATGTTGAGAATTGACATTTGTAGTATCTTTAAGTGAGAAAACATGTTGAATAGAGAAGTAACCCACTCACACGGGTTTTTACCTTAGCTTTTCTAGTTCGTTGGGGGAAGAACTAAGATGAGACTGGTTTTAAATGTAGAAAGATTTAGATTGCGTTCATAATCAATAGGCCATCTTGCATTTTACAGTTGTGAGCTCATTGTAAAAGGGCAAGAAAAATTCGTACGAAAAAAGACGTACACAATAGGGATAAATTTCTATGTCGATCATTAAAATTGACCAGATGCTAAATTGAGAGACTTTTAGCATATTCTGTCTTAAAACCAGAAGTAATCCTGTTATGGTGTTGATTAAGATTATATGGCGAAATGTATAGTAATCGAAGCTTCTGTGTGACGTTGCCAATGTTGTATAAACATGCGCTCCTCCAAGGGAAGGAAAGAACACCACAACACATGATCATACCATGTGCGCTATATGCACGACCATGGGGATGGAAAAATTTTAAAAATGATCTCATTTTTCCTAGTGTGAGACCCTGTCGTGAACATGTGGTTATCGGCACTACCTACCCTTAGAACCCTTAACACATTCAAGACATGTAGTTGAGTTTGATTACTTTAGCTTGTCGTTAATGGTCATGATTGATTCGACCAAATGTTACAAGCTGGGCAAATAAACTTGGTTATATGGATTGTCTGGTGTAAGAGAAAAAGTTTTTTTCTAGACACATTTGCACTAGTCTCATAAGTTTACTTAGCTAGCTCTCATGTGATCTGTCACATGATGTGTGAACTATGAATAAAGCTTTCGTGAGATCGAGAAGTTCGAAAGCAGCGATTGTGTGGTTACGAACTAGGGAAAAACATACATTCCAGCAGATTGTGCTGTTGTTGCATACACTATGATAGAATAGAGTTGTTCTGCAAGAGATGTCTTCTGGAAGGATTGAGTAAGGAGCTGTTATATATCCCTTACAAGTGTATAACAATTATGCTTTTATCGTATGTTGGTTGCGCGGTCTATTTGCCTGTATGACGAAAGGATCGAGCATGATTATGTGAGTGTTAACCATGTTACATGATGATGTACCATGCCACCATGTGCAAGTGAGAGATGTTGAAAAAAGCGGTCAGCCCATGACAAGTGAACTGAACCCAGTTGATCAAAGTGTGAACCAAGATTAACTGGCGAGCCCAATTGAGATGGGCCCAAAAGGCTCGTGTACTAAGTCCATTGAGCCCAAAACCCAATTAAAGGCTTATAAGTAAAGAATGAAAGAATGAAATTTCATTCTTCCAAAGCCACTAAAAACCAACGTGAAAAGAGAGAGGGAAAGGAAGAAGAAGAAGATTCTTGCTTCCTCCATGCCACTCCTTTCTCCACTCGCTCATCATTTGTCGATGGTCCCGATTCGCGTGATATCTAGGCTGCGAAACAGACGAGTACTCCTGTCGCCAACCCTATCTTGGTTTGCTCGCAAGACCAACATCGAACCGATCTTGACCTTTGTCTTCCGCTGCTGGTTAAGTCGAGCTTCCGCAGGAATCGAGATAGGTAATACGAACCTACTTTATTATACTGTTTATCTGTTAAACTGGTAGATAGATTCTTTCATTTTTCTAAAAAAGAAATGAAAAAAAAGATTTTATTTTTCAAACAATTAAAAAGGACATATTTCAGCTTGATCAAAAATAAAAAAAGGGACATATTTCGGATTTGACAAACGAAACCTCTTCACGTGCATAAGTTTCCATTTCCGCGTTATAACCCACAATAATAAAGAACCAAATAAATTAAATCCTTTTATTTAATTAAACTAAAACGTCTTTTTAAAAAAAGAATTAAGACCGGTAGCCAGTAACGTTAGGCGGACCAGGCCAGTTCTCCTCCTCCTATTTCTGCAAACAACGCCAAAGTCAGGCGTCCCACCCAACCCAACCGCTTTATATTTTCTCCTCTCTCTCTCGCATTATATAAACTCACACAAGGATCCAACCCCCTCGAACAAACTGTCTTTCTTTCTCTCTCTCTCTCTCTCTCTCTCTCTCTCTCTCCGTTGTCGGTCTCTCGCCGGCGCTGCTCTTTCCTTTCAGGTATGAACGACACATCGTTTTGTAGTTTAATCGAAGCTTCTTTAGCGCGACCTGATTTGATCGCCGATGCTCGTTGTTCAATTTTGATCATCTGTTGTTTGTTCGTCTTTTATCTGGTCAGTTTCTTTTTAATTGTTTCACCGATCATCGTTTTATATGCTTCTGATCATCAATTGCTCTTTTGGTTTGTTGCAAAGTTTCGGCGATATTTATTTCTGTTTTCTTTTATTGGAGGAATGTTTACTGAATTACCTTTTTCTGTTAAAAGAGTTTTTGCGGCCATCGGTGTGGGTGTATGAAGAGCCCTGTTTGGTTATGAATTTAATTATTTTTTAATTCATGGCTGTTGAGTCACGCGTGGATGGATATCGATTGCTTGGGTTTGGTGAAAAAAGCAGTAATGAAATTGGTGGGAGTAATGAATTATTGAGTCGGTTTTTTTAAATTGATCAAACTTTGGCTATGTTGATTGCATCTTGGTCGAATCTGCTGTTACATTCTATGATTTTAGAGGTGAAAAGTTGGTTCGAAAATTGGGGTAGTGAAGGATGATCATGTTGTTAGTTATATCTTCAGCTTGCGTTCAAGTAGAAAATGATGTTTCTATTACTTTCCTTGATTACTACTGCATTGCTCAATCGCCATAAATTTCGTCCATAAATTTCGTCTTATTGTAGCATAAATGATATTCATATGGTTTCTTCGGTTACAAATATCTGTTTGTTTGGTCAGTTTTCGTGTTAGTATTTCTCTATAATGTGGATTACCCTTAGCACGGACTAGGTTTAGACCCTTTTTCTTATGCAGGTTTTAGGTGCCGGTCGTGTATTGTTGTTGTTGTTTCCCGACTTTGAATTTGAACTGGAGATTGTATCAAATCTATGGTTACAGGTGAGAAGTTCTGGTAAAATGTTTCTCTCTCTCAATCTCTCTCTTTCTCTCTTTTTCCCTCTCCCTCCCTCCCTCCCCCCCTCCCTCCTCACTCTCAGCACCAAAGTTATTGATTATATAGGTGCTACGTCGTTCAGTTTCTTCACAATCTTTCCCTGGATGTGTCTTCTTGCAGAATTAGTTGTATTTCTTATCCCCATTTCTTGCTTAAATCTATCTTGCACTGTCTTTGACTCCGAGAGTTGCTCGTCTCTTCCTAGAATAGGTGTATCTAGGATATTGAAGATCGTGGTAGCTTAAATTTAGCATTATATTGTTCGTTTTTTCTGAATTGGAAATGGTGTTGCAGGAGGAACTGGGTTGATTGTGCAATTGAAGAAGAGATTGAATTATTTGTTACCTTCATGATAGAGTAGCACGGTTTACTACAGTTTTGGAGTAGCATCATTTGGCTTGCATTTTGGAGCGGCAACATGTATGGTATTCAATATATATCATATCAAATTTCAAGAGTTGTTTATTCCTTATGCATTTGGATTCACTGTGTCCTATGGGTTAATGCAATCCATGAAGTCAAGGCTTTACAGACCATATCACTAAAACGAAATTAAGTGATGATCTTCCGGATTTTCATTATACTTAAGATGTTTCTCACTTTGACAAGTGGAGAGTATCTGGTAATGCCCTGGGAAGTATAGGGAGCACTGATATGAAAAGGCTAAGAACAGCCAAATTTTTAGTTCTTTTATATTGTTGTGGTCTAAGGGGATGGAGGCTGGCTAGCCTCAAAATTCCATTTATATATGTCCATTTCCGCAGTTCCAATAGAGAAATTTTTTGTTCAGCCTTGCTGGTTTTGTTGCCACTTGAAGCAGAGTTGTGTGGTTGGGGGGCGGGGCGGCGCTTTGTTGCCACTTCCGCAGTTCCAATAAGATTTTGATTGGATTATCACATCGTTAATATATTTAGATTTGTCACCAGTTGGCTGCTTTATGTTGTATGGTTCTCATCCATGGAGACTGGGTATTTTTTTGATGGCCATAGGAGATTGGTGGAACTAAAATGAGGTTTGGGTTTTACAATAGTTAATGTGGATAACTTGAGACACTGCTTGGGTTGGAACATCAGGTGGTTGGGATTGGACTAGTTGGGGACTGGGGTCAACAGCACTTAGAAAAAGCATCGAGTATTGATGTGAGTATAACTGAAATGCTTGAGGCCTTCAAATTGATTTCCCATTTCAGCATAATGGAGAAACTTGTATGTAGTCTTAATACAGCTTTCTGATCAACTTCATTGCCCATTATTGGTACTGCCTAAATGGAGTGTTAAGGCTTTTGTCAGGGGTGCTGGCCACTCGTTGAACACTAACTGTCGTGCTGAGTGATTTATTATACGGCTTGATGTCAGAGAACAATAGTGGAACTTGAGCTTTGTGAGAGAACCTTCTTTGCTTTCTAGGAGAATTTAGCATTGACTTGTCACCAAGAGATATTATGAACAAGTGTTTGAGGTTTCTATCTTCTCCTAATATCCCAAAATGTTTTTCTAGGGAATGGTTGTATCCTCTAATCTTCAATTGCAAGAATTTCCAAGAGTTTATTATGTAATAAATCTTTGTGATTTGACATTTCGAAAACACGTTGCCTTTCCAACAATTCAGACCGGCTACTCTGAGGAGTGATGATTGGTCATACGATCTGTCTTGAAAGTTCTCCAGGAATCAGCTGTGAGATCAGGGGATCCTTTTTTTTCGCTTCCCAAATCTCTCTTCTTCCTTAGATGTGTTGCTTCCATTCATGTTGATTTTCTTGTAGAAATCTGTGTCAAAAACCTTTTTTTTTTTAGTAAAGATGCAATATTTGTATTGCAAGTAATTATTAAGGCAACAGTTTTTTGTTTGTAGGCTGACAGCATGCGCCTAAACTTTCAATAATAGCAGAGGCCATGAAACTTGATATTATGCAAGCATTTAGTTATTTATCTCTTGGTCTTATCTCATATATCATTCTTGTGAATAAATGACATTATACAGTCATAGGAAATAGCATTTGAGTTCTTTTTACTACAAATTTAGAATGGTTGAGATTTCATGAGTTCAGCAAACAATCTTTTCTTATGATCATGTTTGGAGAATTGGATGTATGATTATTTTTAATATATTGCGCTTTATCATTTAGTTATTGACAAAGTGATCCGAAACAAGCTGGCTGATTTTTGGGGTGAATAAAGTTTAATGCTATTTCTAATGGTTTAGTTTTTCACTGATGGTTTATTTTAGATTGTTAAGCTGAGTAAACATTTGTGGTATTTTTTCTGTTCATCCCATCTTCTGGTCCTCCTTTCATCTGTATGTACATGTTGATTGCATATAAATTCAACAATATAGGATCTTTTCATAAAACTTTTGGCCGAGATTTATAGGTTATTTTCTAGTTAGTTCATATTTTTCGGTTGTCCATTTCTTACAACATTATATTTATTCAGGCTCTCACAAGTGTGGTCCACCTTATTTCTGTTTTATCTTATTTCCTGTGTCCATGTACATGTTTAGGATTTCCCTGATTTAACTAAAGCTTGTTAATAGGGAGCCGTTTGGCTTGAAAAATGTTTATGTTGTGTAATGTTGCCCATCTCTGTTTTTCCTGATGCCATGAAGAGGTTACAACTTGAATTCTTTCTAAGTTCTACAATGCAATAGGAAGCATGGAATGTTTCTTCATCATAGCTGCTGATACTACCTCAGACACTTTAATTGGCCCATCTTAGTGAAAATGGGATTTCCTTTGCTTTTGAGTGGTATGTTTCTTGTACCATATTTGGCAGGGTTGTGTCTCTCCAACTTCTATATTTTGTTCCTCTATATGATTTCTTTTTACTTAATAACTTTATTTGCCCTCATAAAACAATCTTTTCAATTATCCATTTCTTTTTCCTCAGAATTTGGTGCTTGAAGGAGTGGTTGGTAATGCTTTTCATAAGAAATCTTTTTAGCTCTTGGCTTTCTAGGGAAGTGTAAATTAGAATCAGTTAGAGTGGTTAGTGAAACTATGCCTCATTGTTAATGAAATGAAAACATACGGCCATCTCTTAGCCGCAGCATAGAAACTCCTATTCTTAAGGTACTTCATATCTTTGTTTTGGTCAAAGTTATTTCCCTTTCTTTTGCTTGCCTCTGTGTTGTGTATCATCATCTATGGAAAGTTCACAATGTTAATTAACCTGTTTAGGGAAATTTTCTCCACGTATGTTACTTTATGTATTTCCCGTCTGGTTCTATTGGGTTCAATGTGTGCTCAAAGTTGACAGGGTTAGATATCTTATTTTTCTTCCTTTGTGGTGTTCATACAAATTCATTTTCCCTCTCATGGTGCTAGTGCAGCAAAATTTGGACCGTCTTTTAATGAAAATAAAAGTACTTGGTGTCATTTTTTTATAATAGGAGCATGTGTGTGCATCATTGCTCTGACATATATTGATTCTGCAATTTTCCAAACATAAGTTACAGAAAGTAATTTGTGAAAGGGAAGTTTGTTCTATTTTTCTTTCACTTAAGGAATGCCTTTCTTGCTGCAGATTTGCTTGTCCTCTCAATTTAGCTCCAGAGAATATTTGAAGCAATCTTGAGAGGATTTGCTATGGAACATAGACATCTGTACAGCACATCTCAAGTGTTTGAGACTGAAGATCAGAATTGGAATCACATTCATATGGATCCACCTTATCCAATTTTGGGTACTGCAACTTTATGGCTGCACTCTTACTCTTGTCCTTTCTTTTTATGGGTATAAACTTTAATTAAGATGATGAATCAAAATCTATTATTGATATATAAAAGAATGACATCCTTGAATGAAATAGATTCTTGTTAATAGGGATATTTGATTTAGTATGATGGGCATGCTTCAGCAATTTGTTCAAATCAATGGTAATGCAGGATGTGATTGGGAAAGTAGAAGCTTTTCTAATACTTTATACTTTTTTCAAGTGCCTTTCAATTTAACTGGATGCTTTTCTGGTGTCACCTGATCATTGTCGTCATGAGTGTGATATACATCAAAATCTACTTCATGTGCTAACTATAGAAGTTTCGTGTATTTTTCCTGCAGCCAGGGCTGGTCCAGAAGAGAATGGTTCTTTCTTTTATCCCGTGGAAAACATGTCTGTTGATGGAGTGCAATTCTCTTCCCATTGGAATCCTGCACCAATGTCAAATGGATATATTTCTCCTAGTCATGGTGTTGAGGTCACGCATTATCAGCCAAGTGCTTCTGTCCCATCTCAAGATCCTTTCCTGAATTCATCAACGGCTGGAACCTTTTGCACTGTCCCTGAAAATTATGTGCACCATGCATCATCTTCCAATAATGACAGGCGCACATTCCATGGCATTGAGGGCGGCTTTGTTGATCTTACAATGGCTAATGGAAGAGGGCATCACAAGAGAAAAAGCCCCAGAATCCCTTCTGTGTGTGAGAGAGGTAGTGCAAGCAGATATCATGGTGCTGGAAGTTCATCCGATCTCTCCGCCTCGGCTGACTTACAACAAGAGAAATCCAATTTAGATCCTCAATACATGTCCTGGGAGCACAATACCATGACCCCTAGTTATAGAGGCAATTTATCAATCAGGGCAGAGGGTTCTACGAGGAATGTGAGGAGTAGACCTGCTCTTGATTTGGAACCCAACTTAATGGGGTCCCATTTATCAAGTAATACGTCCCATAGTTCCTATCCAACAAGCCAACCCATGGACCATTCTACTCCGGTGGATTTTTCAGGTTGGGCTCTTCTTTTTTTTTTCTCCCTTTACATGACTGGAATGCTGCTATAGTTTTTGACTCCTTAAGTAGTTATGTTGCTTATGCAAGGGTTTCTGGTTTTCTGCATACTTATAGGGATATTTTAAAACATAGTATTTCTATTATTGTTTCAGATACTGGTGGTTTTAGTCATGAGACAAACCACTTCCTTGTTGGGACCAACACGAATCATTCTTCAGCGGATGTTAGGGGATACCATCATGATTTCATTTCAAGTAGAAATTCTGTAGTTCCTCAAAGTTTTCATGGACCCTCCATGAATTTGGCAAGGGGGGTTCGAAGTAGCTATTCTCATAGATCTGGACCAGCTTTCAGGGCTTCTTCAAGCAATTTGCGGTTGGGGCATGGAGCACCTTCAGAAGATGGCTTGCAGTTGGTTGCTGAAAATTATCCTTCCAGACAACCTAGGCAACTACCTATACCTTGGCATAATGGTGATAGGAACGAAAGACCCAGGATATCTTATGAGAGATACCAGTCCCTGACTAATGGAGTAGGCCTTCAAGATCGTTTTTCATCTGAGGTACATGATTTTTCCATATGACTTTGCCTTCGTGTATTTAAGATGTGTATGCCTTCTTTGAAGCAAAAAGATACATAAAATAGCAAGTCATTGTTTTTTAATTGTGTTTGCTTTACTATCATAAACATTATCTTGTTTCAGTTAAATGATAGTTTCATCATCATATAAATTCCTGCCAGTGCTAACCGTGGAAATTGGCATTGTTTTACAGGGTTTTATGGTTGTGGACCGCTCGGCATTTTATGGTTCGAGAAATGTGTTGGATCACCACAGGGACATGAGGCTAGACGTAGACAACATGAGTTATGAGGTTAGTGTAGCAGTTACCATCTCTTAATCTTTCTTTATTCCTGTTATGGCCTTATAGGTATTAGAATGCTAACAAAGTTGGGATGGTTGGGCTGTGCAGGAACTGCTTGCTTTGGGCGAAAGGATTGGAAATG
>CAODLS010458147.1:0-14827 GCA_948243855.1 Flueggea neowawraea | reverse complement strand
CCTTGCGATAATTACGCGATATATGCCCAAAAATTTGCAATATTTATTCTTTCAACATGATATGCTTATTACAGATATACTTTATAATATTTCATTCGCACAAGCATGATTTTTCAGATTTATGGATATATATTTTTAAATTCACAAAGTCTTATTTATATGTTGTTGATTATTTATTGTATTTTTAAATTCAAAGCGTTTTATTTATATGCTATTTTTTGTTTATATATTGATTGAATATTGTTTATATATTGTTGGTATCTTGTTATGTTGTTTATATATTGTTGATATGTTGCAACATATAAATAAGTTTTAAACAAATCTGTAAAATGAACAGATTCTAAATAAATTTTAAACAACATATAAATAACTCTATAAATCTATAATTTATAAAATTTAATACAGAAGTTATAATTTTATAATTTTAATTTAAATATTAAAAATGAGTAGCATGAATTCATAAATTATGAAATTGACCCGTGCCTGTGAAAATAGCTATTCAGCATTTCATTGTGATCTCTGACAGAGAGGGTGTGCGCGTATGCGGATTGAACTTCCATGCGTTTTACAAAATAAATGACCGATCGTTCAGAAAGATTGTGAGATTAGCACAAACACGAAATGGTCAACAGTAAGGACGAAAGGCAGGAAAAATTGGCGGTAGGTATTACGCGAATTCTTCGATTTTGTATGTTTGATCGAATATCAACAGATATTCAAGTTTGTTTATGCCTTACTACTTCAATTTATTGTATTTAGTTAAAAATTATATTTCTCAATAAAATGATTAAAAAAATCAATAATACCCTTATAATTATTAAATTTAAACTAATAATATGAAAAAAATTAAATAAAAATTATTTATTTTTATTACATAAAATATATCTCTCATAAGAAATAAAACTATAGTTAATAGTTCAACAATTCTATAATGAAAAATATTTTTTTTAAAAATTGGACAAAAATTAATTAATTTAATTAAATAAAAATATTTTATATATAATATATTTTGAAAATATTAAAAATATAAAATATTTTTTTTTTGTAATTTCTATAAAAAATTATTTATATAAAATATTTATGAATGATTTATAAATTTTAAAAATAATAAAAATTTTGTAGGTAAATAATATTTTAAGGATATATTCATAAATTTGATTGTTGTCTGCTAAGGAACTTGGATTTTCTACCTTCTCAATAAATTACTTCCCAAATTCAAAAGGAAATCAAGTAGTTGACTTTTTGAGAAGTCCAAACTCTTTTATTCAACCAAATAAAAGAAATTTTAAACTTTTTGAAAAGTTGCACTTTCTCTTTCCACTCATCCCTTACCAAGCAAGTCCATAGTACTGACTTGGTCCCAATTCTAAATAGTTAAAAAAAATATATTCTGAATTCACCAAAAACTAGCAAAATGTTAGCCCAAGATTTTTACTTAAATTTAGATTTTCATGATTATAAAACAAAGAGAAAAATTGAAAAAAATCTTTAAAAATTTCATTTAAATGTAATTGAGTTTTGAGCTAAATTAGCATTTATCTTATATAATTTGACCACTAGTGAAGATTTAAATTGTATTTTTTCAAAATTGAAAGTCTCACGAGAAATTCGACAAAAATAGGCTTGCGCTGAGAACTTTGGTGGAAACTTCTTAAGGCAGTTATGTTAAGAAATGCAGAGCTAACTATACTTGGGACATAAATTCTGTTAGAACTTCTATAGAAGAACAACTAACGTTTGCGGCCTCTATTCAAATGGAAACAACGATCATAAAATCCTTTTCAATGGCTCTAAATCAGCTACAACAATATTCTAGACATTTTTTTTTGCTATAAATAGGCTTAAATAAACTCAAGAAAAGCACAAGTACTGATCTCCATTTGTATATTTCTTTCTAGAGTTATTCTTGCTATTCTACTTGTGTTAAGAAAAAATAAAACTCTCAAATTGATACTTAGAAAGTGAACGTGGACTTGATTAAACAAACACTATGAATCTCAAGTTTAATTTCTTTCTTCCTTAATTTTTTTATATTATCTTTCTATTATTTTACATTATTATATCATCACTTTAAATCAAGCAATTTTAGGTTATTATTTTCGGTCAAGAAAAGAATTTAAAAAAAAAAACAATTTACCTCATATTGGTTTGCTAATGGGCCAACAGAAAAGCATATATAAATAAAAAAACTCAAAACATCAAAGGAACCGAGGTAATACCACTAACGCCTCTATCTAAAAAAAATAATCATGAATGCGACTACCGCTTCTGCGAAATAATTGCATGGCCATGGCCAATAAACAAAGCCAACTAAGAAATTTAAATTGTCATCAATTTTTTTTTTCTCCCCGGTCATATTCAATCCGATTTTATCAAATTTAATTTGATGTATATAGTGTCCTGACATAATTATTACTTGAGATAAGTTATAATTGCTTAGATTTATTCTTTTTTGGTATCGTAATCTTCGGTGTGTGAAAACACTTTGAATAGTGGAGAGTTTTCCAATGTTATCTCTATTTTCTTGTGGACTTGATAAAAAAAAATGTCCGATTTATCAAAAAAAATCAGTTTGATTTTATCAAATCAATTATACCGTTTAAATCATAATGTAAAAGATATATGCTTTCCAACAAAGAATAAAGATTAAAATGAGAATCGTAATTTGAATATTTGGCTGAAACCGATGTAATTGAATTTCTCTAGATCAAACATTAAAAGTTAGAAACTGTTTCCAGGAAGGTGGTCGTTCATCTCCACTGTTACTCATCATAGAAGAAAGGACACGCTTCGCATCACTTTCTTTAAATATGAAATCCAATATAGTTCGTTTGTTACCTATTGTTGAAAAAAAAGGTCCGCCTATGACGGGCGAATCGAACTGGTCGGTTAAGGTGTGAACCGAGACCGTAAACTGAGACCAATTGGTAAGTTCAATTACGTTGGGCCTGAAATAGGCTCATAAGGCCCATAGGCCTAAAAGCCCATTAAAGGCTCCCATAAATAGAGGTGAGGGAGGAGAAGAAGTGAGGTGGAGAAAGTGGAGAAGAGAAAGAAAAAGAGAAGAAGGAAGAACAAGAAAGAAAGAGAGAAAAGAAAAGAAAAAGGAGGAAGGGAGAAAAATGTTTCTCCCCTCCCTCATCCTTCCCTCAATCTTCCATTCTCCATCTCTTCGCACCGTCAATCGTCTGTTGATGGTGTCGATCTGCATGACATCTAGACTGCGAACGAGCCGAGCAGAGCACTCCCGTCGACTATCCAACCGTAGTTTGCTTGCGATACCAACATCGAAACCTGATCCTGCAGCCGCTGTTTGCTGCTATGCTTTCGCATGAATCGAGGTAGGTAACTTGAACCGCCTTTTATATTGTTTATTAGTTAAACCAGTACCCGATTCTTTTACCTATCCTAATCCATATAACATTAATTAGTGACGAGGACACATATAAGTCTAAAAAAATGAGACAAACTATATATGAATAAGTTGAAACATGCATATGTTAAAGCTTCTCATATTTGTTCCTTGTGCGAGAAGTAAGCAAACTAAATTTACATGTCGACGTTAACTTACGCGGTACGCGGAAGCTTTTATTCACTACTAAGCGAGATTTTTTATTCCCCTAATACCGGTACATATATATCCTGACTACTGCAGGCCATGCTTGTTTGTGCATTACTGATTTAACATATTACTATTCAAATATATTACTATAAATTCTAAAAAAAGAGCTGTGTCTCCCTCTTATTTGTTTCAAATGCATGCAATTTATCAAATTATCACTAATATAAATGTACTATAAACAGCCTTCAAAATCATCCATCTAAATTTTATACTCTATGTATCAACTTTATGACATTGCCCATGAAAGTATAATTCATATATATATATAATTATGATGTGCTAGTACTTATATATATATATATATATTACGTATGAACTTGTTACATAAATATGCATTAGTATTTCTTGTTTTTCATAAAGATCCAAAAGGAAACAACTTTTTTAGTTCGCTAGAGATTGGCGATTGAAAAAGATTGGTTCTCCTACATTTATATAGTAACAGCTTTCAATTGATTAATCAATAAGTAGCTTTAATCCCAAAAAGTGAGCTTTAGAATTGTTTAATGTTCGAAATGATTCTCGGTGTAGATTCAGATTAAGAACTAGAATTATTCAAACGATTTGAAACATAAAAAATAAATAAAAATCAACAAAAACTACTACACAAATTATTTGAACGATACTTTTTCTCTTATTAAGAATTAAATTCTCAATCCACTCTCACTCAATATTATTTGAATACTAGCGGTTGTTATAAATCTACTACGCAAATAATTTGATTAATTTATTCAATCCAATCCAATGATCTCCAAGATCAGTGGACAATCTAATAGAAGAATATATACCTAATCTACTTTCAACTGCAATTTTTGTGTGAAAAAAAGGACAACCGGGCATATTCAACAATCTGAACATTTGAAACCCAGAGAGACAAATTCAGGGAAACGAATTTGGCAGTGGGTTTGTTTGACCTTTTGCTCTCTAAGCACCAACTCTGTTTAGGTAAACGCTCTAATAGATCATATAAAGTGAATTAGGTCAAAAACCAACCAAGCCAATGTAAACTCAAACACATTATGATGCAGTTTGTTCACTATTTTAGTTAAAAAATACTAAAAGAAAAGCATATATTAATTGCATGCATTTCCTTTTCAGGTCATGATACCTTCGTCAACAACAAGCCGGCCAGCGTGGCACCCATTATATAGCCAATTATGGTACTACGACGTGGTACTCTACAACGCGTTAACGTATAGTAGCCCTCGCAGAAAAGATGATTAAGACTTGCGTTTCAATTTCTGTCTATTACTAAGGGGCTTTTTTTTACATATCTAGAACACTGATTGAAACATATATTAAATATAAATATTTTAAAAATATATATAAATATGATCACAAAGTTTTTATATTAATTTTAACACGAGCTATCATACATTAGCAATTTAAAAAACTCAAACTCCATAAAAATAGAAATTATTCTTGTGATTGTCCTATAAAATAGGAAACTGTAAATTAAAATATATTTAAAACTAACATAAATAATTACTCCACTTTCACTACCATTAAAATTTTATGTTTTTGCAAATCAAATCCACAATCCTTCTTTCTTTATTATATACGTGCTCTCAATTTTCAGAAAAAAATATCTCGCTTCATTCTTCCATCATTGACCAACGTCGTCATTCGATCTCTAGTTAAGATTCTAATTTTCCGCTCAATTAGTTCTGACATTTTTACGCTTTGATCAGTTTGTTAAAACTATGAATCATGCATGAATTATGTTGTGGATGAGACGACTAGAATATTGGTGGGATTTAATCAGTTAGCATATAGAACAACAACAAACTGAGAAGAACAAAGCATCTTTGTTTTTTGTTCTATATTTTTTTTTCTTTCTTTAGTTTTGTTTTTCATTTACAACCAATTGAAACTTGTCCTCAAAAAAGAAAAGTATAAAATTTGGAATTGATGAATATAATTTTACTGAAACTTAATTGAAACCTGATAGAAACTTTGCCACATTATTTAAATACATCACAATATTGAAAAAATAATTAAGGGTTTCACGTAATTTTCATTTGAGTTTCTTAATATTATTGTTTACATTAGTTTTTAAATTGTAGTGTATTTTTATATATTGAGATATTTTTGAAACTTGATTGAAACTAAACTAGATAAGTTAAGATAAAAATTGGAATCCAATATTATAAACGCACTTCTGAAACTTAACTGATATTATCAAAACTTGACAGAAATAACACTTAGTGAGTTTAAGAAATTGAAATATAAAATTCTAAACACAGTTATAGATCTTGATTAAAACTTAATTGAAACTTGATAGAAACCACACTGAGAATTTGAAACTCGGTGGCATCACAATATAAAATTCTAAATCATTTGTAGACCTTGATCAAAACTTGATTGAAACTTCAACAAAACATGATATAAAATAATGGACAAAAAATAAACTTGAAGTACCTGTTCGATTTGAAATTTGAAATTATAAACATAATAAAAAGTTTTTATTGAAATATAATTGAAATTCTATTAACTAAATTGACAATGTAAAAAAATGGGATTAGAACTTACATGCAATTGTGAAATTAGATAATTAGTTACAAAAAGTGGAGAAAATATCAAAAATATATACAATCCATAATTGGGAGTTACTTTTTAGATATTTAGTTACAAAAAAATAGAGAAAATATAGGAAAAATATTAATCCAAAATTGGTAGTTATTTATCCTAATGGGCATAATTGGAATGTCAAAAACATACAATTGAATTAGCAATACTTTGATGGGTATTGTTGGATTAAGTTTAAAAAGTTGGTATTCTTTGCAATTTCATCATTACTAAGCACATCTCCAACCCTACACTGTACTTTATACTAACTTAATCTAAAAATAGAGTAATTACAGTGAAATTATCTCCAAGTTACAACTCTCAAGCACTTGTTGTTGCATGCTAGCATGCATTTATTAAAGAAATAATTTGGATCAAGTCAATATTGTGGGATTTATTTCTTCGCTTTTATTTAACTTTTTTTACTTTTGATTTTTATTTATAAGCATTCTTTGTGCCGAGTAGAATTGATTATATTGAACTTAGTCTCAATTACTTGTTTTGTGCTGAGTAGAATTGATTATGTTGAAGTTAGCCTCAATTACTTGCGGTGTAAGTAACATTAATTATCACTTCTACTATTATTCAATCATACAAGAACATATAACTTTATGGTTTTGCTACGAAATTTTCAGAATTAATTGAGTACTGCTATATCATTTTGCTTGATCTTTTCATTCCAAAGTTAACGGGTATATATTATGTACAACCAGAATTAACATAGTTATATATATATTGTAATCTCAAGCAAAAAAAAAAAGTGGTATATCCAATAGTGTAGGTCTAAGTTAAATCAATATATATTTTTAATATAAATCTAAGAAGAATTTGAGAAATAAATTCTATGTTTCTGTTTGTTTATAAAGCTTTACAACGTCCTTATTTATGCACCAAATAAGGGTAGGAAAACACCATGGGAATTCAAAGAGTTACATATTACAAAAGAGAGGATTAAAGAGATGTTGGAGAGCATAAAAATGGTTGATTCTCCGAAAACGACATAAGCAAGATGTTTGATTGATTCTTTAATTCTTAATTAAGATATTGATTGATTCTCTAGCATATAAATATATTACGCATGAATGTAATTTTCACGATACCACAATCCATTTTAAAATTTAAATTATGAAGATTCAAAATTTGACTAATAGATCAACAATGTGCTGACACAATTATTTTTGAAATTAGGTTTAATTCAACTTCAAAAGACACTTTGTATGGGTAGAATTTCCACTAATTTATAAGTGGCTCATGACAACTACACCTCAAAAGGTGCTTTGTACAAGGAAAACTGCCATTAATTTATGAATGGCACATGAAAATTGCACTTATTCGGACATACTAGGCGAAAGGAAACTCATAAGATCGGACACTGTTTTAGATCATTGAGGCAAGATGGACTTCGATATGAATTAAAATTGAACCTAACTCTACCTCGAAAGGTACCTTGAGAAGAGAGAACTGCCAGTAATTTATAAATATTCCATAATAAATATATTTGTTCAATGTAAGATTCTTCACAATTTTACAAATATATTGTCAATCACTTTATCTTCTGAAGAACATAGATTAAAATTTAACAATGTACTTTAAGGGAGAAGAAATGTTAATTCACTCATTCAAAAATAAATAAATAGATGACTTATTAACAGCAGCATGTTCTATTTTTCACAATTGAACAAATTTATGTGTCACTATATGCTGCCTAACTTTTAAGACAACTTAAGTCTGCTACTAAAATTTAATCCTAAATTAATTTGAATTCTTCCATACATAATTTCCAGGACCAAAACGATACTTCGATTAAATTTTCAAAATTTTAAATAGCCACGAAAATATATTTACAAATAACTGGTATATATATATATATATACTATACCATCTTATTGGAATAAGTAAGAAATAGAGTGACAAATACAAGTCGCACATACATGTATTTAAAAATGGAAGTCTCGTTATGCATGGTTAATATATCAACACATAACTTATCTGTTGAAGGATATAACCGATATAAATATACGATCCAATTATTCTTTGAATTATTTAATAATATGTAAATCTTAGACTTTGGTGTTTGTATTTAAACAAAGAATCATGAAATAGTCGTCATATCCAAAATATTTGTTAGAGTGAAGACACAATCGTTATATCCAAAATTGCGAACCACACCATCCTGGAAGTAACCTCTAATTCTTCCCTTACAGAGACTTTTTCAACTTTGTCAAACACAGTCCGTTATTTGTTAAAGATGCCGAGTATATTTACAGAAGTAATAAAAAATACAGAAACGTTTATGCCTATTTTATCGTTCGTATTTATTCAATTAGTTATCGTTTATTTAGAATCTCGAAATTAAGAGATTTAGGGAATTGGCTTAGAAGAATAAAAATTCTTAACAGACTCGAATTTATTATCTTGTCAACTTTTTCAATATCAAATGTTGATTGGTATTTGTCAATATGGGTTGGCATAGGTGGTCAAGGACCAGGACGAACATCCTTGCTTCTCCATCAGCATGGCTTCGAACTTCCCCTTTTTCATTTCAAAAAGTCCTGTGTTGGTAGGCAACCCTACGTAAGGATCAGATTCCCAAACCGCTCAAGCCAAGGACGTTTGAGTTACTAAGAACTGGCTCAGTCCAATAATGAGAGTGGCTTAGCCTTAATGGCAGCACATCGATGGCTGGATAACTGATCTAAGCACTGGAGCCCTGCGCGACGGTTCATGGGGTGCCTCCTCTCTCCACCAACTAAAAGAAAATTGATTGTTATTTTTGCTACTTGTGACATGAATATAATAATTTATAAATGAACGGCACACTTTTTTGTTTTTGAAGTCAAAGGCAAAGCCGTATTACGTATCACGTTATATCATATATAAGACCGTATAAGGTATGCTATTATTTTCTTTTGGGTCAGAATATAAGGTATACTATAAGAATCTATTAAATAGTTAAATTCAAATATATGGACGCTATATATGTATAGAACACAACTACTGTTTTTCTCCGGTCAAATTAAAATGGAAAAAACGATTTTCATATTCTTTTGTTGGTCAGAAGTATGTGATCAAAATAAACCATTGTTATTTTGTTGGAAGGGGAAAAAGAAAGGCAAAATTGGTTACTGCTTCTTTTTTGTTATAATTAATGATATAATTTATCTCAGGAATTTTATTTGGAAAAATCTTGAATAAAACTACGAGCGATCATTGGCAAGAATAATGATAAATTCTCAGTGAATTTGGTTCAAAATAATCAAATATTAAAAAAATTGACCTAAGTAGTATAAACATCGATCATTGGTACAAATAATTAATGAATCAATAAGCTAATTAGGGATATGCTTTAATAAATATAGTTGTTTTTTTATAAGTCATTTTACTTGCTCTTACTATTAAAAGTCGAATTCTCAAACTTTAGTATTGTAGTTAATTTCAGTATAAATGAGTTATGTCAATTAGTTAAAATACAAATATTGTTGGAAAAACAAAAACTTTAGATAGATATATATTGAAATTAACAAGAGGTAATTTCTTACAATATTGTAGTATTTTTCATTACCTAATTGACCCATGTTAGAACGTGATTTTGAAAGGAATAAATAGAAAAATTTCGGCCAACAAATTAAGCATTGCATAGAGCCATAATAGGCAAGTTCACTTGTGACATATATTCTAATGTCATCTTCACAATCTATCTCGTGACATTGGCACTTGTGTCATTATAATTGTTAATCAAATTATATCAATTTGAATTATATAATGACCCGACGAACGGTCATGTTAGCTTCTTGTCGAATTTTATAATGTGGTCTATTTCTTCATCATACCTCCTTAATTGATGTAACATGTCAAATTAAAAACTTATTGATGATCTCATGTAAATTATTGGATTCATGACTTGATCAATTAACCAATTTTATCATTTCACTCTACTACCACTACATTTTTCTTATTTTGATTTAACGACTACAGGTTTTATACTGATCATGTACATACAAAAATTTTGAAAGTATGCTCAAAGTTTGGGCGAATTTAAAAAGTGTAAGATTATAATATGTGGTGAACAGTAAAAAATAGAAAGAATGAATCGATTTTTTTTAAAAAAAGAAGCTATATATTATGTGATAAAAACATGGTAAATACTGTTTTTTTTCCCAAACAGCTCTTATATGAACAGAATAATAATAATAATTGTATCTCAACGAGTCTAAATATATGAAATGTCATATTCTAGAGTTTACCATATTTCTGGATATTGCATCACCACAACAGAAAATGTTTTTCAATAACAATAAATTATGGAATGGTTCTAGTGTTTGGGAATTTTATTTCATAAGTGATCTTGTTTACTAGGAGTTGATTTTCCACTTAAATTACACTCACCTTGACAAAAACAAGGAAAAAAAGAGGTAAATAATTGAATGCAAACGACGGAAATGATCCTCTTCTCTGTAATTACTGAACTAATATATATTTATATGGGCTAGCTAATACATACTAAAAACAAAAAGTAAATGCTAATTGGAAAATAATTCTTTTGACCATTTACTTCAACAATTAATTATTAGTTGTATAATTCAATTATTATCCTCGATTACTGGCAATGAAATCACAAAAAATATGCTATTGAACGGCAGCGAACGAACCAAGGGGAAAGACCAAATTCGTCGGCAAATAAAAAAGACCAAATTGATTAAAACCAATAGTTTAAGTGAGCTCATTCCTAAACTAAATAATTAAATTATATCATTTAAATATCTTGAACATGAAGTATTTGATTAGTGTATGTTCTAATTTTATAATCCGGTTTTAAACAACTGAAAAATTGATGTAAACTTGGTCCATATTATCAATACATTGCCCACTAACGAAGAAACGAGTTGTCCGAAATCAAAACGACACGAGAATCGAATTGGCCGAAAGTCAAAACGACATGGTAAGAGAAGTAATCAACAACAATAAATTCGATTGTGAATCTTAAGAGAGTCTTCAAAACTTCCATTGTAATTGCAAAACCATGGCTTTCTCCTGGCAACAACGCAGCAAATTTGCTAGGTTGTGTGATGAGTCGTAAACGGGCCGTTTATCTCGTAAAAGCAACCAAAGACTTTCCAAAATCAAAATCTCCTTATTTAGTGTTGCAGACGATTCTAGAAGTAGTAAATAATAAGTATATTGGTAAAAGCATTTTATTAATCATCAAGACTTATAATATACGCATTTTTACGTCCTTAATCAGAAATTTTATATAAAGAAATTTTTAAAACCAGTCAATAATGTGATGTTCAGATGAATTTTTTTTATAAATTAGAAAAACTAAAAGCTATGTTCCAAGACATTTAGGTTTGACTTCTCTAGCTAATACATGACTGCCTCAGTTAATGAATTTGAATGCCTACAATAGGAAACCGACAGGAACAAAACTACGAACATCTTATTGACACATTTTGTTAGGCCGGATTTAAATACAAGGAGTGGATCGTGAAGTTCCTTTTTGTTGACAAATTCATACGTAAGCTAATTAAAGGTGACATATACCAATTCTTCTAAAGTTGATTCCAAAAGTATTGGCTACCTAGTTTTGGATTGTTGTATATTAAAAAAAATGGGGAATAAATAAAATGTGGGAATAAAGAAAACAGCAAGAAGATAGAATTCACACGTATGATTCTTGTATAAATGCTCCAACTTTCTTTAAACTTGAAATACATTGTTATAAATTGAATTGTATGCATATATTATACAATAAAATTAGGTAATGGTTTTTGTTTTTTCCTTAAATCTCCTTGTTAAGTCGTGTTATATGAACAAAATTCTGAGCTTCAAATCTACGACCACACATTATTACGTGTGTTTTTGCATAAAAAATGATACTTGAGCTTGAGGCATAAGTGTTAGCATGTGATAATTAAATTAAAAAAATATATATGTAGAGTTAATGTTTCATAATTTTATGCATGATTAGATAGAACTATGCCATTATGTTATAAAAAAAATAAACATGAAACAATGACTACATGTGGAATTTACAAATACCAAATTAGTTTATTAATACAGACAAGCCAACTGTTTCAATGTGAGTTTGCTTCCTTATTAATAATTATAAATCATGATGATTAAAAATTGAATTAGAATGAGTCTTCCCTCTTCAATCTTGTCTCTGTAGAATGGGTCTGAAAGCCAAAAGAATAAGTTATAAGTCGAAACAAATGAACATGCAAAACCACACATTAGTTGTTCCATCTATATATGTAACTTATACTTCTTAATTTTGTGCCATCAATCTTTTAAATTATTAAATATACATTATCAACTTTTAATTAAATTATTAAAGAATATTTTTTGTTTTAATTCAGTTAGGAATTATAAAAGATAAAACAAAAAATTAAGGGATTAATGATATACACTTTTCAGTTAGTAAGCTATGGATGGATACAATTAAATTTTCCAAAGTTCCGTGGACGTAACAAGCTTAATTATAAATTTGTCATAAAGAAGCACTAGTATTTTTCTCGGAAATAATTTATTGGGAAGGCATTTGATAGCGTCATTTGTCTTGCATATTAAGGTTTCAAACTCCATTAATTACAAGCGTCACATACACATATCAACAGAAATTTGTGTTGTGAAAGCAATTACTTGTAAATTTCAACATTTGTGTGGTTAAATGAAGTTTCTTTTTTGGTTTGACTCTTCTCAGTTCTGACATCAATTATTGATAGCATTATTAAATTATACATGGCAAATTTCGACGGTGAATTCAAAATAAACCTATAGTTAATGTTTAATGATATGAAATTGTATAGTAATTAAATGAAACATTTTTAGAATAAGAATTAGAGTGCGCTAATGAATGAATGGATTTTAATAAGTGAGAATTGACAAAAAAAAATACTCTTTCGATAAAGAAAAACTATAATTTTTTGATGTAAAAGGATGTTAAAATTTTGAAATTAACATAAATCATCGCTGCAATGGAGAAGTTTTCCATTAATAATGTATTTTCATTACATAAAGTTAAAGAACATCGACTAATTTCTTATATCATCATTAATAGTAGATTAGTCCAACTGATCAATACATAAAACAACTCCAAATCACAACAGACAAACAGAATTTTAAAGTAACCACACTAGAAACTAGATTTTATCCCTAAAGGGAAGAGCAAGCAAAACCAAACTAATTTAATCACATGCAGAAAACAGGTTTAATTATTAAGATTAGCTAGAGAAGTTTCTGAGAAAAAAGTGAAAAACAAAGCGCAAACATTTGAGGTCAAAGCCATTAGCAATCCTCTTTTCAACGCAATGTAACACAGCCACCCGAATGCGAACAAAATACCGCGTATCCACACTTGATCAACTTTCCCTTCCTCTCTATATATACCCCCTCACACCCCCATTAACTTCTACATTAACTTTCTCTCAACTCTCAACACAACCACAAATTACTCATCAACACACAAGCAATACATTTCACTACTCAATCTGGGTTCGACTCCTTTTGTCACCAAGTGCCATAGCTCTGTACCCATATATACATGCCAAAGAAAGGAATGAGAACTGTATTCTTCAAACAAACATCTCCCGGTTCCACTCCGACGCAGTCACCCTTGCACCGGAGCCACCACACCTTCTCCGACTCACTCATGGAGGAGAATTTCGAGAATGCTCAAGCTATTATAACCAAATGGGATTCCTCTCCTTCTTCCAATTACTGTAACATTACTTCTCTTTTCTCTTCCGGGAACCGTCTAGAAGCTAAACAGTATCTTACTTCCATCAAACACCTTCAGTCCATTATGCACCACTACATCTCCCGCCAACCCACCTCCGAAAAACTTGTTCGCTCTCAAGAATTGATGCAGATTGCCATGAAGAGACTCGAGAAGGAGTTTTATCAAATCTTGAAGTCTAACAGAGACTCCCTCGACCCCGAGTCCGTTTCGTCACGGTCTTCAGCCAGAACGAGTGTTTCAGAATCAGTAGAGGGAGAGAATTCTGATGATGACCAGTCCGGGTTTGGGGAGTCGATATCGGATATGGAAAGAGCGTCGATGATGGCGATGGCGGATTTGAAATCCATTGCGGATTATATGATCGGAGCTGGATATGCGAAAGAGTGTGTGAAGATTTACAATATACTTCGAAAGTCGATTGTAGACGAATCCCTGTATCATCTCGAAGTTGAGAAGATGAGCTTTTCGCAGGTGGCGAAAATGGACTGGGAAGTTTTGGAGATGAGAATTAAAAGCTGGTTGAATGCTGTGAAAGTTGCAGTGAAGACTCTGTTCTACGGTGAAAGAATTCTCTGCGACCATGTTTTCTCTGCCTCTGCTGCCATTAGAGAAGCTTCATTCTCTGCCATCGCCAAAGAAGGCGCTCTCTCCTTGTTTGAATTCCCTGAAAATGTCGCAAAGAGCAAGAAAACTCCCGAGAAAATGTTCCGTACACTCGACCTCTACGAAGCAATCTCCGATCTCCGGCCTGAGATTGAGTCCATCTTCGAGATGGAATCCACCTCTAACGTCCGTCAACAAGCCGTTAACTCTCTCGTCAAATTAGGCGACGCCGTTAGAGCTATGCTAACGGATTTCGAAACCGCCATTTCCAAGGACAACTCCAAGGTTCTTGTACC
>CAODLS010458093.1:0-12278 GCA_948243855.1 Flueggea neowawraea | reverse complement strand
GACAAAAGGACTAAATATCAGATTGTGAAAGGTTAACTCGGACATCCGCTCGATTTTGGGTTGCAATAATGTATTACTAGATACCGCTTATGGAATTTGGGCTCAAAGATTTGGTACAAGGCCCATTGCCAATTTCGAGTGGGCCTATTGGGTGTCACACAAGAATGAATTGGATTGGTTACAAAGGTTCTCTCTTTATGGTGATTGAATTATTAAGATGATTAATTTGATTAATCAATAATAATTCAGAATTTTATGATTTATGTGTTAAATAATATTTAATACATAGTCTATTAATGTAATGAGTTTTTAATATAAATCACTAGTTAGTAGGGTTATGGGTATTTAATTATGTGTGACATAATTCGGCCTATGTGAGTAATTTATTAAATGATAATATATCATATAATTAAAAGTCCAATAACATTAATCAAACCCATTAGAATTTCAGCCCAACCCAACCTAATTAGGAGGGAGAAAATTTGGCACACTTATCCTAATTAGGAGGAAGAAATTCAGCACACACCATCTCTCCTATTTTTTAGGAGTCTCATTCCTTGTGTGATAAGGATCAAATTCGGCACATACATTCTTAATTACGAGTCTATGACTAATTAGGAGTTTTATTCTTGTGTGACAAGGAAAGATAATAAAACCCTAATTTAATTAGGAAGTGTTTATTCTTGTAGGGCAAGAAAAGCAAATCATAGTGTGACTATGATAGGAATTCAGCACACTCCTTCTAGATTAGGAAGAGGCCGAATTCTTGGAGAACAATGAGAGAGGAGTTTCGGCCTTGTTATGCACCTATTTAAGTTTCCTCTTATGCCTATAAATAGTGTGCACTCCTTGCTATTCTTTCATAGTTTGACCGAATTAGTGAGTGCCACAAACAAAAAGAGAGAAAATTATTTGTGAGTTTTTAGAATAGAGATTCTAAAAGGGTGCTACTACACTCCACCAATCCGAAGAAAGTTCATTCGTGTGGATACCTCTAGATACGTTTGCACAAAGGCAACGTGAGTTCGAAAGGTGATTCGAAGTTTTGAATACTAAAAGTTACACAAACACTCCATCCGATTGAACATTCAAGTTTTAGATCTAAGGTAGATCTTCTAACCCTAATCATATATGTTGATGTATATGGGTCTTTGAGGGAATTCAATGCTTAAATTTTTTATGAATGTCATAAACGAGTCGCGAATTCCAACAATATCCCTTACTATTATTGTAGTATTTCATCTAATTTTGGGGTGTTTGGGATGTGAGGAATCTAATTTTTGAAGTTTAATCTCAATTACAAGTGTTCAACATGCGTTCTGCCTGTCTAATATTAATATATTAATAAAGGAAAGGCTGTAGTAGTCTCTGTCTCTCCACAACCTAGAGCGTCTCTTGCCTTCCACTTTGGCTTCTTTCCTCTTCAGGTGACACCTGGGCAGTCCTAGAATATGTAAAAAACTTGAATTTTGAAATGTGAATTGTGCTCATTTGAATGTAAGGATGATTTTCCAATTTCCAGGTTTTTAAGAAACTCACAACATTTTTGAAGTCCTTGGGCGTAAAAGCTGTATTTGACACCAGTTGCAGCAGAGACTTAACACTAATTGAAACTTGTAATGAGTTTATTGGTCGGTACAAACAAAATCAGTCAAAGATTGATGAGAAATCTGCATCATTGCTGCCTATGCTTTAATCTGCATGCCCAGGTTTGTGTTTTATTCTATACCATTTGAGAAATATAATAGCGTCTTTCATGTGTGCATCTCTGTGTGTGCACATCTATGCCCAAAAAATTGAGATTCCGCCTAAAATCTGAACCAGACATTTCTCTGAGCATACAATTTTGGTGGATATGTCGCCTTGACATGGATTTTTGAAGGTTGAGATATTACAAAGGAACATCAGAAACTGAGGTTTATTCATTTTTTTTTTTAATTTCTAGGCTGGATATGCTATGCTGAGAAACAACTTGGTTCTTATATTCTTCCTTACATATCTTCTGTCAAAAGCCCCCAACAAACAATAGGAGCCGCTATTAAGCATCACCTCTGTAAAACATTGGGTCTGAGGTAACATTGCTATTATATTTGCTAATATTTTGTGGCAATACTTACTTTATACTTTTGGTGTGAAACATATAACCTTGATAGAGGTTCAAAAATTGTTTGTTATTTATAGTTAGCAAAATCATGCACTATTGCTACACACTTTGTATAATCTTAAACAAGTACTGATGATTTAATTTGATATCGATCATTAAGTTTGCATGATTACATCTTACTAATATTACTGAGGGGAGATTATTAGTTATTAAGAATTATTTTAGCCCCATTAAAAGACTCTTAACCATTTTGCAATGGAATTAACCGAGAAGCTATCTGTGGGGAAAATGGTCTACAAAATTATAATATGCAAGATGAGATGCATTTTGATCCATATTAAAAGTGATTGTTACTTTTTAGTTCTTGTAAGTGCATGACATACTTGTTGCATGCTTATTTTATAGGCCAGATGAGGTATACCATGTGACTGTTATGCCTTGTCATGATAAGAAACTCGAAGCTTCAAGGGACGATTTTGTTTTCCAAGTGGATTCTCTGGGAGAAACTAATGACAATGGTCTTAGGCTTACTGAGGTTGATTCGGTCTTGACTACTGGAGAAGTATTGGAATTGATAAAGGTGCAGTAGTCTTCATAAGCTTTCTTATTATGAGAGAGGATATTTTGTGTTTCCTATAACAGTCAGTTCTAGGTAAATTACTATTTTTGTTTGTCAACTTCTGCAGTTGAAAGCAGTGGATTTTCAATCTTTGGAAGATTCTCCTCTAGATAGAGTGTAAGAATTCTCAGTTGCTATGAAAACTACAATATGTTTTTGACCTCTCATCTATCCTGCCCGTAAAGTTGATATTAACATTACGGTGTGTGATCTCTTCCCCCAGTTTGACAAATGTTGATGAGAAAGATCATCTTTATGGAGTCCCTGGAAGCTCCGGTGGATATGCTGAAACTGTGTTCCGGTATGCGGCTGAAGTTCTATTTGGGAGAGAAATTGAAGGCCCTTTGCACTTGACGACTTTTAGAAATGCTGATTTTCGTGAACTGAACCTAGAAGTAAGTAGTGCTTTCTGATTTTCATCTTTATTTGGTATGATTTTATGGGTCACAAAGTGTTTGAATTTCTTATTTTATTTTTCTTTTCAAAAAAGATGTGCGGTAGACTTAGATGATAATAATTTTCTTTAAAACTTGCCTCTAAATTCCCTTGTAGCATGGGTTACATATTTGCATGCAGTGGTTGGCTGCTTTTGTATTGGCTTATTCAGTCTGATGTTTTATTCCATTTGTCGTAATTATGTACTTTAGGTGGATGGAAAAGTTGTGTTGAAGTTTGCACTATGCTATGGCTTCCAGAACCTGCAAAATATTGTGAGGAAAGTCAAGATGAAAAGATGTGATTACCAGTTTGTGGAGATTATGGCGTGTCCATCAGGTTTATTGCTCTCTCCCATTTACAATTCTTTGTTTTGAATTTGGCAAAGTGCATGTAGAAGTGCAAGTAAAGCATAAGAAATTTTTCATATTGGGCAGAGATCTCTTTTTTGGTCAATTTATTCTGAAATTTTTCACAAGAGCTCATATAAATTCATTTCAGATAATTCCATAGCTGGCAACAGCAAAATTTTAAGAAGGGAAACCCACATCCTTATGTGTCCACCACCGCCATTTCCTCCACCTGCCGTTCTCCACTCATTAGTTCATAGGGAGAATCATTCATTTTAGCCGTTTTGTTTTTAATTTCATTAAAGACAAAGGTGCAGAATTATAGTCATTTGTCAATACTTGCTGTGGGAGCTCCCACTTTTGTTTTCTGTATTACAAAGTTGAAAGTAGGATATTTAGTCATCCAAAATCAATAGATTAGGTGGCTTATCTAAGTGCTGAAAGTGTGGGGCTCATACATGTTTTTTTTCTATTTAATATATATAACAATGTCAGTTTATTTATTTATGGAACAGGTTGCTTGAATGGTGGGGGACAAATAAAGCCAAATCCAGGGCAATCTCCAAAGGAATTGCTTCAAGCATTGGAGACCATCTACATGGATAATGTAAGTTCATGGAAAAATTTAGTGATACTATGTGTTTTTAGGCATAAATTCCATGAATAATGATGGCCCTTATTTACTCTTGGTGTTGCGTACTGTGAAATAATTTAATAGTTATATTTGAAGCCTTTCTGACTTGGTTGATATCATAACCTGGTTTAGCCACACTTTAACAGACCTCATGATTTCTGCTTCATTGATCTATGTTGTTATTTTGTGGATTTGGAAGGCTTTTTCATTTTTACTCATTCACCTGTCGCTCTTTTCAGTTGCCGGATTTCTCTGTTTTTAGAGTATTTTTATGATACTGGCATATTGTTCGGATGGATTTTAGTTGTAACCTGATCTGTTTATATAGTTTCTGGGTGGATTAGTTGCAGAATAGAATTTAACATCTTTCATTTTTATGTTGTTCGATTCATGTATATTCCTTGATCGGACAGGAATAGGTGTTTTTGGGAATTGAATCTCATGACTTGCGCCTTCTTTTTGGAATCATCTGAATTCATTAATTTACGGTGTCTCTTGTTGTTTTTCATGCCACTAACAATATATTGTTGAAGGATAAAGGTGAATAAGATTGCTGGAAAAAGGAAGTCAATAGAGTGGATAATGGTCACGATGAACTTAAAATAAGCCTTAATTAATGCCTTTCATAATGAAATCGAGAAAGTAGAAAATGGTCTTGATGAACTTAAAATTATCTGTGCGCATCTGTATTTTGTGTTCATTTAATGTATGCTGTTCCTTGTCAAGTTTGCCTCTGTTTTATCTTTTTGTTATTGTTTTCTTATTTCGTACTCCTTTCTCCTGCATAATTTGGCTAATGTTGGTGGTTAATCTTACAGGTTTGGGTTTCAGATCCATTTGAGATTCCTCTTGTTAAATGCATATATGATGAGTGGCTTGGACAACCTGGTTCAGAAAAAGCGAAACGATATTTGCACACAGAGTATCATCCTGTGGTAAAAAGCATAAATGCTCAGTTGCAGAATTGGTAACTTTCTGCTTCTAACTCTGATACTATTCGGCATCACTCCCTCACCTTATTCTTTGCTACCCTGAACGTATTTTCCACCAATCTGGGTTATGTTTTCTTCGAGGAATGGCTGCGATTAGTGACATGTTCTCATTCTCTGCAACTTATATGGGTAATTCACAGCCTGCATTGATAATTCTCATCGTCTGGCGAATTCCAATTTTGATAGAATGGATATGATTACTTATATGTTGGCTTAGTGTATATGGTTCATACCCAGAAGCATTTTAGATAGAATTCTTTCCTTCACCGAGCTGCTGCTCGAGGGTTAAAGGCAAATAAGGTTCCCTCAATTCATGTACATGTCTTTTGTTTCGAAACCTGTTATTCTGATTTTTTGTACAACTCAAACAGGTTCGAGGGAAACAGTGTGTGCTGCCTTGCTCTAATAACATATACATGCTCATGTGCACTACTGATTGAACGATTTTTTTAATTCGAAGAACTTGAGTTTTCAGCTGTATATTGAATGGCAAGAAATACTTCTTTGACAAGTCAATTTATTTGCTTTTATAAATTGCTTTTAGCGGCAATCAAATTCTCGACTTTCTAATGCTAGACACGACTGGTATTAACAAACAATAAGAAATATTTATTTTCGCTCTTCCCCTTGATTCGTACTCCAAGGTAACCAGGGAAATGGTTACTCTGACTGCGCCAGAATGGTCAGTTTGAAGATCAGTCGAGGCAAAGCTTAGAACCTTCCTTTATATGCGTTCCCGATCACAGCGCCACCAGAGCCACCTTAACTTGCTCGTGATTTTTTTCATAAGCAAACGAAACAATGACAATTTGCAAATGTATATTGTTATCGTACTTGACCAAAAGAATCCTACTTGTTCTAGTCAGGCCAACCTAATTGGGATGGGATGATTGGGTGGATGAACTGGGATGGTTGGATGAGGTGCCACCCACTTTTGAGCCAGTTTAGTTGAATTATAACTCGTATAGTTGTAGTTTTAATAGCTTATTAATATTGCAATTGAATTGAATTTATTTTAGTTTTATATTTCTATTTACAGTTTTGATTTATTTTGAATTTTATTGAAAATGTTAAATGTCTTTTTTTGTTCCAACCACGAGATTTCTAAGCCCCTAAATCAATTTATCATTTTGGTAAGTTTTAGAACTGAATCTAAAGGATTTAAGAAGTTTGAACGTGACTTTGTGCAAGTTTTTAAACATCTAAGAGTGCTTATAGCTACTCCTTTGGATTATAGAAAGAAATTAAACTAAATTAATACATCGGTTAATGGTTGTTATTGATTAAGAAGGGAAATCTAGAAAAGACGGTATAAATGGAATCCTAATCTTGGATTTCCAAATACAGAGCAACGAAATTAACAACGGAAATTTCCATTGTTGCCCTTCCATACCAAACCAAAACGAAAACCAGAAGTTGTCAGAAACAGACACGGGTTCCCTGGTATACGCCTTCGAAATCGACCACCTGCTCTCTTCTTTTCCTTCTCTTTCTTCACAAATAAACAACGCTTCCCCTCACGAAGATACAGACACACAGAGAGAGAGAGAGAGTTTGAGAAAGAAACCAGAAACGAAAATGGTAAAAGCCCCATCTTTCTCTCTTTGTTCTCTTTCATTTCTTTTCTTTGTATATTGTTTTGAATGTGAAAAGGGTTCTTTGATCTCTTGATTAAAATATTTAAATTGCAGAATTAATTTATGGGTTCTTATTGTTCCTGATTTCAGTGATTGATTTTATGCTGAATTCATGAATAATCTGTTATGACTTATGACCTTTGCATGTTGACATATCTGTTGCTATTCATTTCTTCTTCTCTGTTATATCATATTTGCCGGTTTCGAATTTCGTCTACAATTGTAGGAATCGTGAAATTTGCAGTTTTTGCCTATGCATTTTTCCTCTAAATTGTAAATAAAGAGGATTTTCCTTTTTCTTTTCATGAATGTAGAGACACTTCTATTCTTTGGCCTAAAATGATTGCTCGAGGATTGAATGTGTCTTTATCAATCAAATAGATTTCATACTAATCAATGTCTCCTAATCCACGATTTCATTCCATGTGTGTTTTCACTAGCATATAGAATATTCAGCAGTATTGAGCATATTATAACTCAAAAAACACAGTTCGCTGACTCTCTTCTTTCTTTTTACTATTACAATTGCTTGATCTGCCATCCCTGTCTATATTGTTTTTGTTTTTATTTCAGGTGTTACATTTTAGTTGTTGGAGCATTAAGGTTCCTTCTGCCTTTTGTTTTATCATGATCAGGGGTTTCTGCTAATGTTTATCAATGCTCCATTAGGGAGAACTAAAGGCAAAAACAGGGGCAAGCGGTGGGTTTAATGCAAAAATGAGGTGTTGAAAGTTAGCAGTTGATTTTCTGCTTGTCTCATCAGAAAAGATATCTATTCTCCTTGAATTGAGAGTTGCAATGTTGAGCAATTTGTTTTTTTGAACAAATTGTTTTAGTTTTGTTTGTTCAATTGCATTGGTTAAACTTACTTTTGACATGTTTTTGTTTTGAATGATGAATTGAATATATGTTAGTTTTATATGTTTATTCAAGTCTGAACTCAGTTGATCCTCAATTTGGATATGGCAGACAACTTCAAAGCGCCTTGCAGAGAGGAAAGTTGCCAAGTTCCAAAAGAATATCACAAGGAGGGGATCAGTTCCTGAAACCTCCACCAAGAAAGGATATGACTACCCAGTGGGTCCAATCGTGCTTGGATTATTCGTCTTTGTGGTCATTGGCTCTTGTATGTTCAACTTATTTTATCCAAAGCTTCAATTTCTAGTGTGTCTAAATGCTAAGAATTCTTCTTTTTGTTTTATTTAGAGGCAATAGTCTTTTCCACTGAAGGAAAATAAAAGAGCTAGAATTACACAAAATTTTTCCTCCAAAAATGGTTTAAACGTTTATATGCTTTATTTCTAGTTTTTTAGGCTTTTGCTTGTTGATACGCACCCACATAAACCACTAAATGCTTTGTTTTAGAACCAGATCCCGTTTATGGGCAAAAAAATTAGATTGTGTGGTTTATTTGTGACATCGGTGTGTTACAAGCAGGTCATGGCTACCGAGCAGAAATTATGGCTCTACTATTCATAATGCTTACTCAAATTCCCTATACTGTTGCGATTCTGTGTGTTGCTTTGTTCGGTATGTAATAAACACAGATTTTTGTATCAAATTGTATCAAGGATCTTGAAAGAAAGTTGTTTTAAAGTCATCTGAACTATTATTAGCCTGGCCAAAATGTTTGTGTTTCTTTTCCTTAGATGTCGCGGATAGCATTTTGTGATTCTGGAAGTGATAAAACGTGTAACAAATGGCTAATCTTTTTTGTTCCCTTTTTGGGTTTGCAGCTCTGTTTCAGATAATCAGGACAGCTACAAGTGGAGGGATGGCTTAAGCTACTGAAGAGAATGAGCATAAACCATGTTTTGTATTGGAGAAGATGGTAGAAGTTTGTTGTGGTTATTTTGTAATGGAGAAGATAGTAGGAATAATATAAATGAACCATGTTTGTCTCATGGATTTTGTACAGCTTCTCCCTGCTTTGTGTTTAGCTAATTATCAATTCACCTGAATGTCTTTCTCATTTAGCCTTTGTTTGTTTCATGAGAATTGGATGGAAAAGAAGAGGAGAAATGTGATTTCTCCTGTTTTCTTTGTTTGGGCAGCAATTAGAGGAAGAATAAGAGGAGAAAGGAAATGAATTTGATGGAAATCATTTCCTACCAATCATCACTTTTATTTTTCACCAATTTGGAGAGAAAAGAGGCGAAATGAGAGATCTCACACTTTTTTTTGTTTGATTTCCTCATTTCCCACCTTTCTGCACTTTCTTTTACATTTCATTCTTTTGTTTTAATACCATACAAACGAAACAATATGAGAAAAATGTGATTTCTTTTCTTTTTATTCCACTCCCTCCTTTAATTTCTTTTTTTTTTCATGCATCTATAAGGATCCAAACAAAGGCTTTAATCTCCTTCTTCTCTATTCAAATTTGCGCAAAACTTCTTAAGTCCAAGGAAAACCAAGGCATGTTTATTTTTATTTATAAACTATATTTTCTTAATTATAACTTTTCTCATTTCTGTAGGCCAGGTTTATTTCAGTGTTCTTAAAAAAATGTACTCTTACATGAAGATTGTCATCTCTATTTTTTTTTACACAAAGATTAAGAAAATAATAAATGAGATATCATTTTTACTGTTATATACTTGCTAATATAATAAATATGGTTAGCATTTTATTTGATATAAAAAAGTTATCCATTAATAAGGGATAAAAATGGAAAGTAGAACAAGAAAACTAGATTTATTTAGAAATTAGGTTTATTTAGTCATTCCTATTAATAAATATGGTTATTAATAAATATGGTTAGCATTTTATCTGATAGTCATTCCTATTAATAAATATGGTTAGCATTTTATCTGATAGTGTTTTTAACTGGTTCTCTTTATTGATGAAACGATTATCATTGGATGAGATATGCATTGTTTGTACCTTGTGTTGGGGTTTGTGGCGTAATAGGAATGATACCAGTTGGAACAATAGGTCTAAAAGGGCGGTGGATGTTCTTTCGGCTGCTAAAAACTGCCTTGCTGACTGGCGGAAGGCCCGGGACTCTGGGAAGGTGTTATTGAGTAGTTTAGGTGGCAGGGAGGCTGCTGCCATTGGCTTGCTTCAATGAAATTGGGAGGATTGGATTTGGGTGTGTTGTCAGGGACGGCAATTCAGGCATTGTTGCTGTTCTGTCGTTCTCAGTGGATTACTGTATGGATCCAAAATTGGCCGAGATTACACGTATTAGGGAGGTCCTTAGTTGGTTAAAGGATTTGGGGATAGATGGTCTGGAAGTTGAGTCGGATTCTTTGGTGGCTATTCAAGCTATTGCTAAAGGAGGGTGGTGGAATTTCTTACACCATCACGTCTCTTCCTCACTCTCGCCTCTCTCTTTCTTCCCCCCTTTACCGTTCTCTCTTCCTCACCCTCACAAGCACAACAATCTCTCTCTACATTAGAACAAATTAAAGTTTAGTACCCACAATTTAAACCAATGGAAGTTCAGTGGCCAATCATGCTTTTCACCCGCTCAAGTGGTTCCCTTAAGTGAATGTGGGTGCTTCAAAGGTGAAAACTGAACCACTGTAAAAATTCTTACACAAACTGAAGCTTCAATTTCTGAATGAACGAAAAGGCGATGGTGTATATTCCTACCACGTCCATTAGGTCATTTTAATTGCTCCTACTAAATTTGAACTTATGACTCTGTGACACTAGTATTGACTTCAGTATCGATAAATTATAAGCCAATTGGTTATTATTCATGCAATTGAACTGCATCATTTACAACAAAGGGCCATTCTATAAATAATGTCTGGTTTTCGTAACAGCAACTATAATATATAACCAACAAAATGGGCTTCAACTTACAACAAGAGAAACTAAATCCTTGATGGAAGTTAAGTGGAAATTCAGAAGAGCCTTTGGTGCATTTGATTTCCGTATCTTCTTTTGGTCTCGTCTGACCTTCGAGCTGTTCTGGCCATGGAGCTGCCTCTGTTGGAGCGCCGGTAACCGTCAGAACTTTTTGACAGCGTCTTTAGATGAGAATTGAAACCAAGTTCATCGCACATTAGCTTACTGCTCTCTAATGGACTTTCATCAACTGGAGAATCATATCCCATCTCTTCAAATTCCTGTAACACACCCAATTATTAGTGCAATGATGCCGGGCCTCATAGTTAACCATGACTTTAATTTAAAAATTATACAAATGAATTTAATTTCGTAAGTTTTGATAGGAAATGAATGCAGAAGAAGCTCTTCTGAAGCTGGATATGAGAAAAATCATGCAGAGTTGTATGCTTGTTTACCTTGGATTTTGTCTTGGTGGCGTAATAGGGTGTCAAGCATGGATTTAAATCCTTGATAAACATGTCATCTGGACTAGCAGGGGTTGTTCCACCGCAGGAGCTGAAATCCTGAATAGGACCAATATATGGTTATAATATAAGACATTTAGCTCTTCATACCATCTAATTTGCAAAACAAAAAAAATACTAGAAAGTGTACTATAGTTTTTAGTAGACAGCATCAGAAATCAATGAACAATGGCTACTCGGTAGAATTCACAAATGTGCCTATGATTATTGATTTCTGTTTCCTACTAACATGAATTAGTTCGTTATCCATTTTGATTTATCGGAAAGCAAAACGAAGTTGGAAAATTGTGTGGCAGAAGTGTTGATGGCAGTCATGTTGATGATGGAAACTATGGTTTTCAGCAGCATTGATGACATTGGCAGTTCATTGGAACAATCCGTCTATTCCTTATTTGCAGGATGCAAAGGATGTTTTATGTGGAGATGGTTCCAGTAATTCTGAAAGCTATTTCTCAAATATTCTTGCAAAACCAGAAACTTACTAATAATAGTTTAAGGATAAAATTTAATCACATTTGTATAGCGACTAACTGTTCATTTAATAGTTCATGATGCCTTAAATGCGAAAATTACTGAAATTATGCCCAAGAGGGTGGCACACTTACTAAAGAATTAGCTGCTTCTTCATGATCATATGACGGTGTTCTTGGTGAACTTCCATGCCGTTGTGCAGATCCTCTTGAATAATTTTCTGCCTTCACCTATTCAAGAGGGGAAAAGTTATACAACCTTTTCATTAAATCCAGTTGCCACCACAGAATTCAAAGGATGAAAACAAGAGATTAAGAGCAGTTTAATTCACATCAAAATTCGGCCAACAGGGAATTCTTAGTTTCCAATATTCAGATGAACAATAACATCATATACTCATAAACACAATCAATATAGATTATCCAACACCGAGGGTCATGCTTGATTGCTATATTTTATAAAAAATCGTCTGAACCCACTTTCAATTACTATGAATCATGGCCAAAAGATCTATAAAAAAAAAATAAACCTGCAATATGCATAATTCAGTCAAGGCACGTCTATCTTTATTAAGTAATAATATACCTCATCCAGATCCTCTGCTAGGCATTGAAGCTGACCAGTAAGAGAAGTGACCTGCCTCTGTAGAGTTGGAATCAATTGTTTGGCTTGCTTCAACTCGGATCCTTGCTTCTCTAATAGATCCTG
>CAODLS010458002.1:0-13375 GCA_948243855.1 Flueggea neowawraea | reverse complement strand
TTCCCAGGTCCACAACATGGACAAAACTCTCTCCCTCAAAGGCTTCCAATATAGATGCATTGGATACAAAGTGACCGAATTGAATATGTGGGCAAATTTCATAAACAAGGTGCAATGCTTCTTCCTTTTTATCCGAGGCAGCGTCCATGATGTTCATTGTTGGAGCAACTAGACCTACTGCCCCCAGTGGTTGAACCAAGGAGAGCCTGTCAGCTAGTCCTTGAACAAAGCAGGACGCCACTCGCTGGAAAGAAGAGCCGAAAACTAAGGCATTGGATCGGAGTTCTGATAACAAAGCTGAAGCGTGAGACTTATCGCGACAAGCCACAGCTTCAGCGCAGGCAATTAGCAGCTGAACAAGCCTCATGCCATCAGCATTACCATATTCTTCAGTTCCACTTCCCTCAGAGCTGCTGATCATTGCTGCTGCTGCCTCTTCCACAGCTTCAGCTGCGAGGTATCTCTGTGTATAAGTCCATATATGATCTCTGAAATGCAGCTTTGGCAAACTGTTCAAGCTGTTAGTACTGGCACTGCGGCCGATGCTGTGATTAGTACTATTGCAGCTTTCACCGCTATAAAGAGTAGAGCAGTTGCTTCCAACTGATTCAGCGAAACTTAGAGTCCTTCTGAGTCTTTTATGGTCTCGAGTTTCATCAGAGAAAGGGAGGATACAGGTAGAAACTGCGTTCTCCAAGAATGGCATAAAAGAGTAGTGATATAAAGCTGCACCCGAAAGGGTCAAATCAAGGCCATTTAAGTCAGAACTTGTTTCATCAATGGAGAATTCAGTTGACAAAAAACCAGGAGACATTCTCAAGGTCTCTAATTTTCAAGATGTATCGACAAAGCTCTGAAAGAACCTACCACCAAGCAAAATGGTATTTATAATTGTTGGGGTGAGCTCTCCTAGGCAGCAACGGCATTAAGAAATAATATTTCTCAAGCTGTCTCCTCAACGTTATGACATTAAGAAAAACCTGGCAGAGTCGCATTGTTCATCACAATTATTTTAATAGTTAGTTGGTGATGTTTTTGGATTTCCTGCCTGTGTCCATCCTTGCAGACATCAAGCTTAGATTGTAAGAGGTAATTTTTTCTTCTTGTGACACCTATTCAAGATAATAGGATAAAAAAAGATCCTTCTCTGCAATGTCTCATTCTCTTCAAGCATCCCTTTTATAACTTTGTGGATAAATTTACTTGCCAATCCTGATTCCGATGTGGCAGTATAAATTCGCTTGTTTCACTCGTACTTCTGTTCAGTGAGTCTCTGTCATAGGCTATATTTTTATACCATATTATCTCCTCTACATTCGGTCAGCTCAGCTCAGTTCAATTCATAACCAAATTCGACTCCTTTGATTCGGTTTGAATCTATTAGGTCAGGTTCTGAGTTCATATCTCATAGAAAACAACTATAAAAAAAAATCTCCTCTTTGACTCTGCAGCTGTATTCTCCTATACTATTTTTCAGTCAAAGACCAGGAACATGTTCGAAAACCTGTTATCACAAAAATGCTGAAGTTTTTTTTATGATAAGTGTTTTATTTGTTTTCAAATCGAACTCATCACTTTTTAACACTGAAGTTAACTCTAGTACCAATGAACTATAAGCCCATTGGTATTTACAATAGTAACACACAGAGCAGTGACATCATTGTAAATGTTGCTGTATACTCGCAGCTGGAAATCGTACAGCACAACATTGTGCATGTGAAATTTTGATTTGAAAGTTGGATTAGAGCATGCTTGAAAGAATTTTAACATGGTTTGTGTTGCCGGCTTACATGACAACAATCAGAAAGTACAAGATACGTATGTTTTTTGTAGTTACATCGAGATGCTTTTTTGAGTCCTGTAAGCGACTAAGGAATACACATTGTGTACAAGGGTTTACTGATTTTGAATGTAATGTATGGATTGTTTATTTAAGTGTAACTCTGCAGGTTTGATTATTAAGTTGGCTTTTTTTTGTTGTTGGATGTACAGGTCATTCATATCAAAACAACCAGGAGAATAATTCTCCTTGAACATGGCTAACGAATACGCTTAACGTTTAAAATTGATCAATTCAGCTAGATGAATCGTGTGCTAGAATATCGTCAACTCAACATCAAAGCAACGTTAAATTAAGATCAAGCAAGTAATGTTATATTGTTTGAGTGAGTCAGATGTGACTATGATCCAACATTGGAAGGCTAATATCTCCTGAGACCAGAGGAACAATATTCTTATTTCCTAGTTTTCTAGTATGATTTAGTTTTATGAGCCGGTCTAATGTTCCATTTGCTACAAACAACGCACACGAAGGGGCAATTGCGGAAATGAATAAAGCCAATAAATAAATGAAGAATATGCTTAGTCTAGATTGAAATTTTGTAAGATGGAGGAGACATTCTTCCAGGTATAAATCCATTCTAATTCACAAGAAGCATTTTTACACACGTTGCTGAGTCAGTTTCTGTAAACAGGAAAAATGCACAATTGCTCAAGCTCCAATTCCGCTTTTGTAAAACGGATTTTTTGTTTTTTCAATGGCGAGTTCATCAAGTTTTTCGGTTGTTTTTATTGTCTTGTATTCACCCGACTAATTCTTTTTCATTTCAATAGTGATTGAAGCTAAACCAAAGAGATATAGGATTTTAAAAGTTCAAACATACTACTTACATAAGCTTCTTAATCTTAAAATTACTCATTGTCATTTGATTTACTCCGGTATATTAAAATTATTTTAAATATGATCGATCATATCAACAACAAAGCACCGCATTGCATTCCGGAAGTCAAATCAAAACTAGAACAGAGCCTTGTTTAGGTCCGTACTAAATTGACTGTAACCAAAATACAAGAGTTATAATAAACATTCTAGGATTTTTAGTTCAATTTGACTGTAACCAAAATGGGAACAAAACTTTTTTTTTTTATAAAATTCTTGTATGTTAAAAATGTCAAACAAGTCAATCTTATCCCAAAATCTTGGATAATGACCCGCAATTTTTTGTTGGATTTGAGAATGTTGCCAACTTAGAGAATGAATACATTGTAGGTGATTCGGCACCATTATGCCACAAGTTGAGAAGCTCTATATTTCTATTCATGCGTACAGTAGCTAAAATTCAAGGGAGGATGTCCCCTAAGAAATTGTTTGAAAACAATGTTTTGTTTCATGTCTTTGAAAATATTAATACCGGAGTGCACCTAGTTTTCTTTATCTAACTTAATCACAACAAGGAAATATCAAGGACAAAGAATTAAAAAAAAAACATTGGAAGTCACTATCTTGAATCCTAAAATATGTAACACCATGTCTCTTCAAAAAACAAAACGTAACACCAAGTGAAAGGGTAATATGTTGGCTCAAAGCAAAATTTATTATTTAAAAATAGAAGTTTCGAATCTTTTTTTTTTTGAAATCAGAAGTTTCGAATCTTAAAAAGTGTATTATGTTAAAAGAACAATATATTCTCTAATTTAAAAAAGATTTTACGTTGTTTATTAAAAAATTCACAAGAAAGTATAGCATCAAAGCATCAGTCATCAAGCATAAGCAAAGCAAGAATAGTTTTAAAAAATAATAATTAAGGGGAGAAAAAACAAAGCAACCCAGAATGTACATATCAAATCACTTTAAAAAAGTCATTTGTGGTTGGTGTGAGTGATTCGGTATTCACATTTTTTAGGAGGGGTTTGGGTTCGATCTTTGCTTTCGTATGGAGTCATCACGATGATCAATATTTTATCCTTTAGTAAATCGGTCCAGTGCAAACAGAGATTAATTTGAGTGTGATACAAATTTAAAAATGTCTCACACGGTTAAAGTCCAACCAAGACACCTCGTGAAAAAAAAAAAAGAATGTGCGCATATCAAGTCGTTTTGGATGCAATACAAGACGACGGAGCGTCCAAATTGAGAACACTGGAACAGTGAAGGTGCTATGTTGTACAGCGTGTCGACGGGCGTACCAGTTGCAGTCGTTCCAATCCAACAGAACCTGGACCGCAGTCGTCTGGCGACGACAAGTCGTTTTATCAATAACATTATCCAGTGTCATGGCAATCTATATCTATATATATTAATATAAAGGAAAATATATGTATTGAGATGTTGATATGTGTTATCCTAAATGAACGATATTTGGTATCTTACTAATGTGACATGTGTCATACAAAGATGTGTCATAAAAATAATAATAAATATGTGTTTGCATTAGGCATTTATATCAATTAACTAATTTATATAGTAATTAATAAAATCTATATATTAATATAAAGGAGAATATATGCATTGAGATATTAACATGTGACATCCTAAATGAACGATATTTGATATTTTACTAATATAACATGTGTCATACAAAGATGTGTCATAAAAATAATAATAAATGTGTTTATATTAGGCAATTATATCAATTAACCAATTTATATAGTAATTAACAAAATAAAAAATAAAAAATTAAAATATAAGAATAAATCTATTTTTTTAAATGAACTTCCTTTTCACATTTTAAAAAACAAATACTATATATACACATATTGTTTAATATTCACCACAATAATGTATGTTTTTTAAAAATCTTTATATTATTTTTCATATCACTTCTGTTATTTTTATCTGATTCTATATATCAACCCTTTTTTTATAAATTTTAATTTTTCAAATGTCCCTAAAAATTAATTTCCATAAATAAGTGCAATTTCTAAATTGGTATTGTGAACTAATAAATTCATAATTAAATTGATTTTCATAGTAAAGTATATTTTGGTTATTGTATTTGTTAATATTTCAATTAGAGATGAACGAATGGATTTGGTTTATGGAAGATCAACATTTTGCTTTATTAATATTTTTTATAATTATTCCTTGACAATATAAAATTTTATAGATTATGTAACAAACAATGATTGGCTTAATACATTTTTTGACCAATTCCTTAACAAGCTACATTAAATAAGCCACTTAAGAGTTATTATCATGTTGTAATTATTCAATCTTAGAAAAAATTATTGTTAAACATTGTCAAGTCAAATTGGTTTATAATTGCCTAAATTTATTTTCACTTGAAGAGGTTTCAAGAGTTAAAAGTAGGTATGTATTGAAGATTTTTATAATTTACAAAAAAAAATAATTCTTTAAAATATATTTAAAAGATTGAATTTTGCAAACTATATTGAAAAATTTAAAATTTAATGTGAGATTCACAATTGTATTATTTTATTTTAATTTTTAAATTTAAATTATAAAAAATTGAATATTCATAATAAAATTAAAACATATTAATAGTATCTGAATCATCGCTCGGAGTTTTATACTAGTATTAATATAAATGAAAATACATGCATTGAGATGTTCACATGTGTCATCCTAAATTAACGACATTTGGTGTCTTATTAATGTGACATGTGTCATACAAAGATGTGTCATAAAAATAATAATAAATGTGTTTATATTAGACATTTATATTAATTAACCAATTTATATAATAATTAATAAAATATACAATAAAAAAATTAAAATATAAGAATAAATATATTTTATTTAAATGAATTTCCATTGAATATTTTAAAAATAAATATTATATATACACATATTGTTTAATATTCACCACAACAATTTATATTTTTTAAAAAATCTTTATACTATTTTCCATATTATTGTTGTTGTTTTTATCTGATTCTATATATCGATTTTTTTATCAATTTTAATTTCTCAAATGTCCCTAAAAATTAATTTTCATAAATAAGTGTAATTTTTAAAATTGGTACTGTGAACTAATAATTCACAATCAAATTGATTGTTATAGTAAAGTAGGTATGTATTGAATATTTTTATAAATTAAAAAGAAAATAATTCTTCAAACTATATTTAAAAGATTAAATTTTACAAATTCTATTGAAAATTTTAAAATTTAATGTAAAATTTACAATTATATTATCTTATTTTAATTTTAATTTTAAATTATAAAAACTAAAATATTTATGAAAATTAAAATATATTAATAATATCTAAAATATCGCTCATAATTTTATGTTGGTGTAGATATGTTGGAAGAAACAGTCAGTCATGTGCTATCAACGCTGAACAGCGGCAGGTTTTGTTGGGGAGTTTCAGGTTCGTGTCATGTGAATTAAAAGTGAGTCAATTTCGGTCTCCCGTTAACGTGACAACACTCCTTCATGCACTCATCTCCTCCGTCTCATGATAGTAATCTGTAGTATAATTTTATTTGTTTTTATTAGAATTCGAGCTTCCGATTCTTTAATTAATGATGAAGTTAATTTCAGTACATATGTTAAGTAGCATTAATTTATAATCAAATGAGACACCCAATAATTAATATTGATCGAACAGATCAAAACTGTTAGAAAATATTTCTTTAGCTCATTTAGTCTAACAAATCAAGAAATAAAAAGAAATCAAATAAGAAGATGTCAGGAAATTAGACGTTAGAAGTAAATGTAGAATAATAAAGAACAATCACACAAGAACACAAGATTTACGTGGTTCGATCAATAACCGATCTACGTTCACGGGCAGAGCACAAGTAATTCTACTATTTAGAGTAAAAAAAAAACACAATAGCTTACAATGGCGTTCAAAAGCTCCCCAAGACGTTTTCAAGCCCCCGTTATATAGTTAACAAGTAATACAAGTCAAAATCAACTAGAAAAATCCTCATTGAAACCTTAAATCCCGTCAAAATTTGTTACACAGTCAGTGAAGTAAAGACACGGACAAAACTCCTCGAGACACGATCATTCCTTCGTGTCCGTGTAGCCCCAAAAAACCCGACAAGCCAAGACACGGCCTTGACCAAGGCCGTGTCTGCCCAGTTCTTGTCTCTTTCGACTCCAGTGCATCACATGGTCAATCTCACGCACGTGTAGCTCCCTGTGTCTGTCTAGCAACTCTTTTTCCTTCACAAATTCGTCATTCTTTGGCTTGTATCATTTCCTATAAAGCTTTGGCTTCAATCTTGATCAATAAATTCACTCAAATCTCAACAATTCTCCACATTGGAGTGAATTTTCTTTCTCGTTCAACTCTGAATCCCGAATTAATCATCTGTCACACCACCCCGAAGTGCCTCAAGTCCTGCAACAACGAACCAAGTCCAACCCGGACTTGTCATCACTAGCTAGCTTTCCATCTACTCTTAACAACACAACACTCCGCATATTTCCTGTGTCTTCCAGTGAATGCTTTTGAAAATCACCAACACAATTACCATGCACTGGTTCATTTGTTGTTAGCCCTTGTGAATCAACCTAATCAATTTTTTCAAGGTCCAGAGTCTCGATCACAAACTCCACCCGTTTTCCAACAGAACTCACAATAGTCTTTAAATCATTAGCAACAACCGAATTGTCAATCAAGGTGTAAATGCCATTATGCAATTTACCCTTCATCACAACCGAAGATCCCTTGCACACTCGAATTCCTCAACCTCTTCTTGAGAAACTATAATCATGCTTAGCCAAAGCACCAACAGAAATCAAGTTCCTTCGCAACCTAGGGACATACCAAGCATCAAGTTTTCTGACCTTCCCGTCATGCATCATAATCTTCAAAGAACAACTGCCTTCAACACTCAGCTTCTCACCATCTCCCATTTTAACACTGTCTTTCCATTCTTTAAAAGAATCAAACAGTTTCCTAGAAAAAGTCATGTGATAAGCTGCATCAGTGTCAATAAACCAGCTATATTCAGATATATATTCATAAACAATCAACACTTCACTACTATCCCCTTCATCAGAATTATCCTGAAATTTTACAGAATTATTCTGAACTATTGTTTCCCTTGACCTCTCACTGTTTCCCCTATGTGGACAATTCTTTTTTATGTGTCCAATCTCCTTACAATGATAACACATCAAACCATGATTCTTACTCATTCCCTTACCCCTACTAACGGTTAATCCGGACTCCATTATGTCTTCACCTGAACTATAAGTTAACCTCTTCAATTCTTTAGATAGCAGAGCATCCTTCACATCATTAACAGAAATTCCATCTCTACCATACATGATAGTATCAACAAAACTCTCATCTGACTCAGGCAACGAATGCAACAGAAATATAGTTTGATCCTCATCATCAATGTCAACACCAACACCTTTCAAATTTAATACAATCCTATTAAATTTATCAAGATGTTCGTTTACCTGATGCCTTCTGACATCCTCAAGATATACAGTCGCCTTTTTTGATAAAGCTTGTTCGACAGGGATCTCTTATGATACCTACTTTTCAGCTTCTGCCACAAGCCTGCTGCAGTAGTTTCATCAGCTACCTCCCTCAATACTTCATCTGCCAAATTCAATAGAATTGCACTATGCGCTCTCTTCACAGCCTCTGCTTTCTGCGCCGCTACCAGTTCTACCGTTATTTTTTCTTCACCTTCAATCACCTCCTCACACTTCTGCTGAACCAGAATCGCCTTCATCTTCAGCTTTCACAGCGTGAAATCATTCGAACCATTGAATTTCTTAATATCAAATTTATACGAAGACATCTTTTTTCTGTAGAACGAACCCAAAGTTTATGAACAAACTTATGTGGCTCTTATACCATTTGTCAAAATATTAGGCGTTAGAAGTAAATACGGAATAACAAAGAGCATTCACACAAGAACACAAGATTTACGTGGTTCGATCAATAACCGACCTACGTCCACGGACAGAACACAAGTAATTCTACTATTTAGAGTAAAAAACAAGCACAATGGCTTACAACGGCGTTCAAAAGCTCCCTAAGACTTTCTCAAGCCCCCTTATATAGTTAATAAGTAATACAAGTCAAAACCAACTAGAAAAACCCTAATTGAAACCCTAAATCCCGTTAGAATTTGTTACACGGTCAGTGAAGTAAAGACACGAACAAAGCTCTTCGAGACATGGTCATTCCTCCGTGTCTGTGTAGCCCTAAAAAACCTGACAAGCCAAGACACGGAAAAAGACACGGCCGTGGCCAAAGCTGTGTCTGCCTAGTTCTTGTCTATTTCGGCTCCAGTGCATCACACGGTCAATCACACGCCCGTGTAGCTCCCCGTGTCCGTCCAACAACTATTTTTCCTTCACAAATCCGTCCTTCTTTGGCTTGTATCACTTTCTATAAGGCTTTGACTTCAATCTTGATCAAGAAATTCATTCCAATCTCAACAGAAGAAGAAATCAAACAAGAAAAAAAAAATAGATTTTAGTTGTTTTGATTATATTCGAACATTTCAAATTCTGTTAAGTTTTGAATTAAGTTAAATTTGTGTTCTTATTTAGGAAAAGATCTCAATGGATATGTTTATGTAAGCTTATAAATATGAGTTGAAAAATAAAAAAAAAAAGTAGACCAATTTATAGTCTCTTGAGTGTTCTTTCTCTGATTATTTCAATAGCTCTCATCCATCGATCATAGATGGGTAGCCATCTATAATCAAACAAGTTAATTTTGGTACCAATCACTATAGTAATTGTTGGTACCAATCACTATAGTAATTGTTTCATACGGACTATTTTTAATTTGTCTCTTCTACTGCCACATCTTTGTTTACCTTTTAGTTTTAGAACTACCAACATGTATCCATATAGTTGCAATTCTGAAAAAAAAAGGGGCTTTCTTTTCGTAATTTATTAAATTGATCAATTTGCAATATACTTCTATAATTTACCACTTAATTTACCTCAAACAAATACATTCTAATTACTATCTAAAAAATCAACCTTTATCCATGCTTTCATTACTGTTGGTGAAAGTAGGATGACATTTTAGTCATGTTGGAGAAGGAATGGACCTGAATTGAGTCTTTATTCTGCAAATAATGGCCTTTTATACCTAATATTATGGGCAAGGAAAACTACAGCTGATATTAATTTCTGCACTTTATTGTGGTCCAACAGAACCATATGTACATTTTCACGATGCATTTGTTTGTGGGTGAATAGATGTAACAACATTATTATTATCATTGGTTTCCATCATCTAAAATGACTAGGCAAGGCATGTTTTTGATTAGATGCTTGTAATTGCCCTGTTGACTTTATAGTGTGTGAATGCAACATGGTCTTTGGTATATGTAATTTTTATATTATCTTTTCAATCTTTTTCTTTTGTACCTTGTTGAAGGTTAATAGTCCAAAGTTTAGACAAGTCTGTTACAATTCAGTGAACAGCATACTTTAAAACTGAACCAATGAGTATATTATGATTTCATGTTCTAAAACAGTCCAACATCATCATCATCTGTAGAGCAAGAAGTGAACGAATGCATCATAAAAAGTGTACAACTACACTTTCGAATTAGAGTATTAAGGATTTCTTGATTCTGAACTTCAACTCTTTCACTGATTGAACCCCCTAAATTTCTGAACATTGATGGTTTTTTTGCTTTCTGTTGTTCACTAAGCCACCCATTTTGTTCTGTGTAGAAAGAGATCGTTCTAATTAATGACATGAAGGCTAATACAGAGAAGGATCTTATTGAACTTAACAGTACCTTACAAAGAATATGCTATAACAACATCAATATCTAAACAAAGACAACAGAAAGTGACAAACCTTGACAGCAAAGAAGACAGAAAGGGTGGAAGGAGGATTACAGGACACTATAGGCATATATCAGAACTATATCCTTCAAAGATTAATATTTAAGCATGTCTAGCTAACTTATGAATCAATAAGAGGGAGTGCAAGCTACGCAAGCAAGCAATAAAATAGCAGAGGAAGCACCATCCTCTTCAAGATTAGAACTACTCCTCTTGAACTTGCAAGTTTTCCCTTTGTTGCATTGAATCTGCTTCAGCATCTGCTGCTGGTGGCACTGCTGATAGCTGTACTGATCCTTGCTGCTGTTGCTGTTGTTTTGCTGCTGTTGTCTCTTCTTCATGGCTACTTCTTTTTCTTTTTTAAACTTTTTTAAGCTTTGAATTTTAAAGAAATTCAGTATTTGACTGATCACTTGCAAGAAACAGAAGAGTTAGGAAGGTCCGTGCATGGGGAACAGGCATACAGCTTTTCTATTTATAGCAGTCATCATTACTAAAATGCCCTTCATTTTTATTTATTTATCACTACTTATTGTTTAAATATAAATTATATTAGACCGGATTGTTTTGGATTTGTATATCTATGCATAAATATAAATGAAAATGGTGGGGTAGTGGGCTATTTATATCTTTTTGTTATTGATGATAGCATGTGTAGTTTTATACATGTTGAATCAGGGAAATAAAAAGTCTTTTTATTCGGCCATTTTAATAATTGTTGAAATTTTATAATGTGAGAAGGGTCCAACATGTCTCAATATGCTGATGGAGTTCTTAGCCATATAGCAAGAAAAACTTTGTTGGAAGCCCCAACTGTCTGTCAAATTTCATTACTTTTTTTCCTTTCAAACCGAAGAAAATTAGTTTGTTTTGTTGGTGATCGATTTTTTTGGAACTTATTAGAGTTAATTGCCTAAATATTTTTAATTATTTTTTTAATTAGCTGTTTTATTTGTTGTTATGGTAATCGTACTTAGTTAATGCTAGAGTTAAGTCTAGAAACTGTACTACAACTCCATTGATATCTTTTTAATTAAATTGCAAATCTCGTTTGTAATGAAAATTGTTAGTACTATCTTAGCGAACTAAAATTATCATCTCCAGCTGGAAACCTGAGCAGGGCTGTAGGATTCTCTCTCAATGCTCAATCATTTGCATTAATTTGCAGGTAATAATTGTTTCTAACTGGTATAATACAATTAAATAAATACTAAGAATACGACTATTTTAAAATTACAACTATCAGAGAAAATTAACGATAGAAGAATGCAGAATAATAAAGAGCAACCACACAAAAACACAAGATTTATATGGTTCGATCAATTCAATCTACGTCCATAGGCAGAACACAAGTAATTATACTATTCAGAGTAAAAAACAAGCATATAAGTTTACAACAACATTCAAAAACCTTCCCAAGACATTCCCAAGTTCCTTTATATAGTTTACAAGGAATACAAGTCAAAATAGACAAGGAAAACCCTAAAACCCAACCCTAAAATCCGTTAGAACCAAGACACGGGAAAAACCTTTAAGACACGAGCAAAACCCGTGACCGTGTAATGACACAAAATGAACCCTGAAACTACACGGTCGTGGCCAAGGCCGTGTCTTTCAGTTCGTGCTCCTTTCGACTTCCAACATATCCCACGGTCTCTTGCATGCCCGTGTAACTCCCTGTGTCTGTCCAATAGCTCATTTTCCTTCACAAATTCGACCCTCTTTGGCTTGTATCACTTCCTTCAAGGTTTGACTTCAATCTTGATCAAGAAAATCACTTCAAAATTAACAATTCTCCTCATTGAAGTGATTTTTTTCCCCGTTCAACTCTAGATCCCAATTACTTATTTGTCACATCCCCGAAGGACCTTAAGTCCTGAAACAACGAACCAAGTCCAACCCGGACTTGCCTCCACTAGCTAGTTTTTTGTCCACTCTTAACAACATAACAGTTCACATATTTCATGTGTCTTCCAGTGACTGCTTTTGAAAATCACCAACATAATTACCATGCTCTGGTTCACATGTTGTTAGCCCTTGTGAATCAACATGATTGATCTTTTCCTATTCCGGAGTCTCAATCACAAACTCCACCAGTTTTCCTACAGAGCTCACAACAGTCCTTAATCTATTAGCAACTACCGAGCTGTCAATCAAGGTGTAAATGTCATTCCGCAATCTACCCTTTATCACAACCGAATATCCCTTGCACACCTGAATTCCTTCACCTCTTCCCGAGAAACTATAACCACGCTTCGACAAAGTACCAACAGAAATCAAATTAATTCGCAACCCCGGGACATACCAAGCATCAAGTTTCCTGACCATTCCATTATGAATCCTGATCTTAAAAGATCCACTACCCTCAACACTCTACTTTTCACAATCTCCCAATTTAACACAATTTTTCCATTCTTTAAAAGAATCAAATAGTTTCTTGGAAAAAATCATGTAATAAGCTGCACCAGTGTCAATAACTAAGCTATCTTTAGATCTACATACAGAAACAATCAACACTTCACTGCTCTCTCCCTCATCAGAATTATCCTGAAACTCTACAGAATTATTCTGAACAACTATTGCACTTGATTTCCCACTGTTTCTCCTATGTGGACAATTCTTTTTCACATGCTCAATCTCTTTACAGTGATAACACCTCAAACCATGATTCTTACCTATTCCCTTGCCTTATTAACTATTAATCCAGACTCCACTCCATCTCTACCTGAACTAGAAGTTAACCTCTTCATTTCTTTAGACAACAGAGCATCCTTCACATCATTAAAAAAAATTCCATCTCTTCCATACATGATAGTATCAACAAAACTCTCAT
>CAODLS010457848.1:0-17392 GCA_948243855.1 Flueggea neowawraea | reverse complement strand
GAGAATGGCCCACATAAACTAGCTTCATCTTAAATTTGCACACATCAACAGAAAACACCAGAAGCTCACTCCCATAACACTAAGAATGATACCAAACATCTGCATTTTGCAATTTTACATATATAGAATTCATGACCATCAAAAAATACACCCAAATTGGAATTACAAAAAGACTAACTTCATCTACTCAAAAAGTAAAACCAATCACCTACCTGACTTTTCTTATTCGGATGTTCCTCCACCCAACTAATGAATCGCTCAATCTTCTCATCAATTTTCTTTTCAAGTTCCGAATCCCCACATTGAACCTAAAACATGTACAAAACCATCAACAAACACTTGAAGCAAGTTTCAATCTTTACCAATTAAGCAATAATAAGTAATCAAATACTCACATACGTAATCTCGAAAAGCTCCAAATCAATGTCCTTTGGCCGGACCAGACCTAACGCCCTATGAAACACAATCGTATGCAATATGCCTGCAACCAACAATTCCACGTCATCGTAACAAACACTTTTTTAGAACTTCTCTCACAGCTTATCACAAATCAAACTTTTAAATTCACTCACAGCGTAGCACTTCTCGTATCTCAAAGTGCTCAACTTCCTATGCAAAAAAAAAAAGAAAAGAAAAAAAGGGAACTTTAATTCAACACAAGAGAATCAAAATCAACGAAATGTTAAAGTGATCAAAGCCGTTGATCATTATTACCAGTTCTTTGAGCTGGCAGACTTCACAGTTCATGATGTTTTTAATCAAACCCTAGATTTGCCACTTGCGCTTCCGACTCAAGACGATGATGGCACAATGTGAACGCGGAAGTGGTCGTGTTCTCATCCAACTGCAATTCTTCTTGTAGATCGAAGAATCACTTTCTGTTCAAGGCAACAACTGCTAAATTCCAATACTGCCCTTACTTTTTCATGGGCCATCATTAACTGGGCCTGGTGTTTATTTTTTTCGGCCCATCATAAAACGGTTCATCGTGACGGTTCTGTTCCCGAGTGACTTGACAAAAACAAATTTCCCGCTAAAGGCTAGACCGGAAACGGTTCGGTTGGTCGGAAGTGTTGAACAAGGATGTGTTAAGCAAAGAAGAAGATGAGATTTTTAGTGAAGAGGAAGACACGTTTGACTGCAGAAGGCTCAATCAAATAAAGAAGTAGCTAATTCAAACATTCATGGCTTCAAGCTGATGGACTCCTCAAGAGGAAGAAGGCCAAGACCCATCCATTTGATATTTAGCTTATTTTTTCTTTTTTTGCTCATTACTCTTTTTTACTTTGTTTTTTTCTTTCTTTTATTACCATTAGGCACATTTCACTGATGGTCACAACCATTCCGACTATCCTAACATCAAGGATTTAATTGTGCCTTCTTTTGTCTCTTTGTGTGTACAGTGGCTATTAATATAATTTGCTCATGTAATCATGCATACATAGTATATCGTGTCGGTCACACATTTATTTCTTTCCATGGACATGGAGGTACGGATGGTGGGATGTACACTCAGTGGGAGAGGGAGTGGGCTCTGCCAACTTTATTGAAGATCCGGAATACCCCTATTCTCTTACCGCCAATTCACTTTTGTCATTGGGGTTCAAGCTTCTTCCCCAACTTCAGTTTTAGTACTGACTACACTTCCTTCGATTCCTAACTTCGTCACTATGTACACGTAATGATGATATCGATGGCCAAATGGTTATGGTGGGGTGATACTACAATGAAGACTCTTAAAAAGAGTCCTCATTGATGACTCGAATTATCTAATTTCAGCCTTCGTTACTTAATTTGAAGAAGTTGTTACTTAATTGTAGCTCTAAAAGTTACTTAATTTTGGATGTTGTTACTTAATTTAGCCACCGATTACTTAATTTTAATCGGTTACCTAATTTTGTAATTCAATCAATTTGATCAATGTTTATAGGCAGAGAGAACGAGCAATTCTATTATTCACTACGAAAGATGGTACATATACACTCTAGATTACATATGTTTCTCCAAATAGAATAAAAAGAGAATAATTACATAATAATATAGAATTTAGTAATTCAATCAATTTGATCAATGTTTATAGGCAGAGAGAACGAGCAATTCTATTATTCACTACGAAAGATGATACATATACACTCTAGATTACATATGTTTATCCAAATCATCTATTTATAAATTTTACAAGAATTCTAGTCAAAATATATCAACCCTAACCTTAAAACCCGTCCAAAACAACAAAACAAGACCCATCTTGCCTTGGGTTATGTTTTACTAGGATAATTTCAACATATCACAAAAAAATGTTCTATTTACGTGGACTGTCAATTTTTAGGCCTCAATTTTTAAAAATGGCATTCCATGTTTCACTTCTACAAAAACAATAGTTTTTATGTTTCTTTTTTTAAAAATAGCACGTCTTTGAACTAAGTTTAAAAAATGTAACATTAATTTTTATATAAATTTTATTTTTTCATTTCATTTTCTAATTTTTTTTCTCTCTCTTCAGTTTCTCTCTCTCACTCCAAAACCTAGTTACCTCTCTCTCTTCCGTTGCTCCCCACCACACAGTTCTCTCTCTTCCGCCGCTCCTCTCCATCAATTTGTCTCTCTCTTATTTTCTCTTCACGTTCTCTCTCGATTTTTGCCCTACCACTTGATCACTGCGCTCACCCATTCTGCTCCTAGACAACGCGTTGATGATGTCAGTGTAGAGGTTGTGGTCTGGAACTCGGAGCAGAGAGTAGAGAGGACATAGAGGGCGAGGGTTCATTGGTCCTGGCAAATGAGCTCCTGAAGCATGGCAAGGAGGTCTGATTCGACTTTGAAGAGAGGTCTGCGGTTGGAGCGGGGACCAGAGCTCAGCGGATGTGAGTGACGGTGGCAAAAGTGGGGTTGGAAGGAGGTTTTGTTGGAGGTTTGAGTGTGCAAGATGGAAATAAGAGATTTGAATGAAGGGAGAATGCCATGGGGAGGCGGCGGCGACAAATAGTTATGGTTTTTTGAAACAACCCTAGTTGCAACTGAAGGTGGTGACGAAAATTGCACTATCAATCCTTGAAATTTTTAGATTTTGTGAAATTAGCCCCTTAACTTGTAAATTTTCAATATTAGTCTATTTCCTTGCAATATTATTGATAAAATTCTAAATTTGTGGTTATGTTGTGTTTAGCAAAAATAATTTTTGTATGGTTTACAATGTACACCATTGTGAACCAAAAAAATCAACATTATGAACAAAAAAAATATTTTGTTTTTTAAACGATTTACAATGGTTCACAATGGTGTACATTGTACAGTTGTTTGTGAAGCAAAAAATATTGCATTTAAAAATTCATTAAGTATATACAATATTGTGAAATTCATTTGGACTTTTAAAAAAATTGAAATGTGTCGACTATTGTGAACCGTTTAAAATGGTTCATAATGGTTCACAATAATATACAATATAATAAACATCATTTTGTGAACCATTGTGAACGTCAAAATCGACCCTAAAAAAATTTAGGGTAAAATTCTTTTAAAATTTCCAAAAAAAAATTTAAAAAATCATTTATAATTTTTTAAAAATATAAATTATGTGAACAACTGTGAACCTTTTAAAATAAGAATTGTGTAAATAAATAAAAAATACCACACATGTGAACTATTGTGAACCAAAAAATTACTAAATTTGTTGAATTTTTTTAACAAAATAATTTAAAAAATTATTTAGACTTTTTTCTAAAAATATGAATTGTACACCCTATTGTAAAACGTTGTGAATCCAAAATACAATATAGATTTAAAATAATTTTTATTTAGAAAAAAATTCAATTTTTCTAGAAAAAGTCAACTTTTCACGAAAATTCGGTAATTTCTTGGGTGCTTTAAAAAAATGGCATTTTGGAGATTGAATTCTTCCTTGTTTTTTTTTTTGAAAACAAGTTTTCTGTAGTACTATTTTTAAAAAATGACATTTAATTTTAGTATAGATGTATAATTCTCTAAAAAACATCAATTCAATTCAACACTTGTCTATACTTAATCCTTGGAGTTCGTAAATCTTTTCATACCTGTGGGTGGAAAACTTGATGTAATAAAATTTAATCACGTAATTGAACTTATCTTTTGTTTGTAGTTGAGTGGGATTGGCAATTAATTGTTCATGGGATTTGTTCTTCTTGTCCTAATCCTATAATGGTCAATGTGGGCTCCGTTTGTCATTGTTCATGAAACTTACTTACCACCACTTAGGTTTGTTTTTTAAACTAATCAGTTACCTGTGTGATATTATTTCCATCTTTAGAATCTCATAAATCTTGTCATGGTTATGCACAGGTTCACATCATTGCAGGTAAAACATGAACGAAAGTGCTCTGCACACACTTTAAGGTTGCAAGGAGATGTTTTCTTTCATTCCATTTCTACTATGGTCCTTATGAATTGTTTGCATTGTTACAAGAGGATAAAAAAACTCCAGTTACTTTAACTTTTATTTAGCATGGATAAGTTTTGGTAGAAATTATAGGAGCTGTGACTGTCTTTGTAACAACATATAAACCTCAAACAAAGTTTGTTTGTAGGATTAAAGTACAAATTAGATTAGACTAATGATGTATCTTTTGTAGGTTAAGAAGCTTGTAAGTTGCTAAATTACTCTATGACATGAAAAAAACCCCTTTAAATTGGCATATATTTTTCTTGTAAAGGAAGTAATTTATATGTTTAATTTCATGTGATGCCCCGTTTTTAGTTGGTTATCCTTTCCATCTCTACTGTGCTTCTTTTGTTTCAATTGCTGGATTTATTTTTTGTTTGTCTTGGTCGGCAAAGAAGGTTTTGGAGGTTTGGGTGTGACTTATGCTTGATCTCTTGAGGGCTTGCTAGCTGTGACGGAAACGGCGAACTTCTTTACGGCGCGGCCGCTGATCTTGTGAGATGGGGAAGAAGCCTCGCCGGAAACCGACTCCAAAATCCCAAGAGGTTCCAGGTACTCCAACCATTGAGCCGACGGATTCGACTATTACTCCAAAACTTAAGCTGGATCTGAAGGTAAAGGGTAAGGAGGTTATTTCTGTTGAACCGATTGACAATGCTAATCTGGGTTCTATGGATGAGACTCCACATGCCCAACCAGAAGTGGGCGTTGCTCTGCATTTTATTCCTCCCGGGGTGAGTAATGGAGTAAGGGTGGCGTGATTTTCATCAACCGAGGTGTGTGGGGAAACAAAGCGTTAGAAGTTTGCTCTTGTGGGTAGTGTATTTGGTATGGTCCCTCGTTTCTCTCTTGTTCAATCATATGCTTTGAACTGATGAAAGACATTAGGTTTGGAATCTATTCACCTGATTAAGGAAAATGTTTTCTTGTTTAAGTTTGGTAGTAATGAGGCAAAGCTTGCAGTGTTGAATGATGGCCCATATACCTTTGATTAGCGTCCTCTTTTATTGAAGGAATGGACTCCATTAATGAAATGGATGTCTGTGATGTACAAAAATTGCCACTTTGGATTCAACTACCCTTTTTTCCATGGGAATTGTGGACTGCCGGCATTCTTAGTCATGTTGGGAGTTTGCTTGGGGTCCCTTTATTTACTGATCAATGCACTGTTAGGAGGGAAAAGTTGGGTTTTGCTAGGATGCTAGTGGAGATGGATATTAATGGCCCTTTTCCAAATTCTGTGATTTTGGAGAATGAGATGGGTTTTCAACTAGCGAAGAAAGTGGTATATGAACGGAAACCTTTGATGTGTGCTGTGTGTAAGGGTCATGGTCACTTGCAGGGACTTTCCAAATGTTTTGAAGAAAACTAAGCAAGTTTGGAAATTCAAAACTGTAGAGGTGGTGCCTAAGGTGGATAGTAGTGCGAGGGGTACTGATTGTATAGTCAAGAAACAGTTGGATGGTGTGGGCTCTTCAAAAGAGAATGTGCTTTGAAATACAGCTGGGAATACCGGGGCTGAATTAAGGTGTCATGGTGAGCTTGAGATGAATACTCTTGTTACTATTTGGGATCATTCCCAATGGATGGATGTAGTATCTAAGGGTGGTAGTAGGCATAGAAAAAAAAAAGTGGCTAATCATGGTGCTCCACTGAAAGGGTCTTCTTCAAGTTTGGGTGCTAGTTTATATGAGAGTTTCAAAGGGGTAGTGGTGTGGGAGAACCCCCGGATAGGGGGAGCATAATTTGTACATGGAATATTCGAGGGTTGAATGACCCTCGAAAACAAGCAGAGGTGAGATCTCTACTTGCAAAGCATCATGTTGAAGCTATAGGTGTGTTAGAGACTAAAGTGAGGAGGGAGAATTCTAATAAGATGTTTAGTGGAACTGGGTTACGACAATGGTGTTTTCTTCATAACTAAAAATATATAGAGTTGGGGCGGATTTGGGTTCTCTATAAACCTTAAGCTTGTAGGCTACAATTGCTTGTTATGACTGCTCAGGTTATGCATTGTCACATAGAATATGCTGGTAGGAAATTATGGTGGAGCATTTTTTATGGATATAATGCATCGAGTGATAGGGTGCCTTTGTGGCAGACCTTAAAGGATGTGGGTAGAGGCTTGAGTGGGCCATGGCTTGCTCAAGGTGATTTTAATGCAATTTTGAGGAAGAGAGACAGGAATGGAGGGGGAGAGTTGGATGGTGCCTCATGTGAGGATTTTCAACAATGCCTAAATGATTGTAATCTACTTGATTTAAAAACGTCTGGATGTTTTTATTACATGGACTAACAATCAACAGAGAGAATCTTGCATTTGAGGAGAATAGATAGGGCATTTGTGAACTTGCAGTTGATTGATGATATGGAATTGGCTAAGTGTCTTGTGCTACCAGCTGGTATCTCGGATCACTCTCCATTGTTGGTGAGAATTGGTGTTGATATTGTAAGAAAGAAGAAGGCGTTTCGTTTCTCTAATATGTGGTGCTCTCATCCGGATTTTTTTTTGCTATTGTGTGACGCATTTGGCAGTTGCGGTTTAATGGCTATCCGTTGTTCTGTGTTTGGAAAAATCTGATGATGGTAAAAAGGGAATTGGCGAGGATAAATAAGAGTGATTTTAGTGATATTTCAAAGAGAGTAGGAGAGTGCAAATTGATGCTTGATGGGTTACAACAATCTTTACAATTGGATCCTTTTAATAATGCTTTGATAGATGAAGAACTGGCTATTATGATTGAGTATAGGAGATTATTGTCTTGTGAGGAGTCGTTTTACAAGCAAAAGGCAAGGGAAAATTGGGTCAGGTTAGGGGATAATAACACCAAGTATTTTCACAGTATGATGAAAGTGCGCCAACCGTAATAAAATAGCTTCCTTGTGCATTGATGATGGGGTGATTTTCACGGATCAACAGCAGATTATTGAAGCCATGGTCAGCTTTTACATGTCTTTATTAGGCTTGACAATGGATAACAGAGTACATATTGATCTTAATGTCTTACAAGCGGGGGCAATACTATCTGAGGAAGATAATTTCTCCTATGTCGTGATGTTACCCCGCAAGAAGTGAAAGCTGCGTTGTGGGATATACAATACTCCAAAGCCCCTGGTTTAAATGGTTTTAATAGCTCTTTTTTTAAGAAGAGCTGGCCAATTATTGGTCAAGAGCTCACTGTTGCAGTTTTAAACTTCTTTACTACTGTAAAGCTGCTGAAACAGTTGAATGCAACGGTTTTAACGATAATCCCTTATATGTTGCATTTCATACATATTTTACATTCTATTTTATATTTTTTTTTATATTATAAATTAGTGTTATCCATATCTTTTTATGATTTGTTGGTTTCTTTAGTTGTTTAAATGAATATTGGTGAAAAGTGAAGAATTGGAGCTGTTTTGGTGTGTTTTGGCGTTGAATGCATTATGATGTGCCCATGCCATAGTAGACACGTTGACCTAGGTTAACTTATTCTAATTGGAATGCGTGTTGGACTGCTGGGCCTTGATTTTTTAGCCTTAGGGACGTGCTTGAATGCTGATAACTCAGTTTTACTGTTGGATCAATATTTTAACATTATTATTATTATTATTATTAGGATTAGGCTTAGAGAGAGAAACCATATAAATACTTCCTCTTTTAGTTGGCGGCTGCCTCTTTCTATCCATATTTGATTCACGCACTTTGTGGGCAGTCAAGGTTTTTTTGAATTTCGGCTTCCTTTCTTCTAGTATGTGTAACTAAAACTCTTTCTAGTTGAGGTATTTTCAAAGTTAAATCATTTATGGTTGTGAAACTTTTATTTTAATTGTTATAAAGTATTTCGAGTATTTATTCAGTTTTTATGCCTTAGTTTTTTTATTATTACTTAGATTGATTGATTGATAATGGCTCATTGGTTGATTGATTGAGATAATATATTGCTATTTAGAATTGATAGTATGTCGCATTAGTCTTAATCTAGGTAACGAATAACGTGAATATATGTGGTTGGACATTATTCCTTGTTATAGAACTGAATAATCTGGTTTAAATGAATCACGTCATTTTCAGTTTCACTGGCTAGGATAGATGTCTCTTTAATTCATACTGTTGTCATAGATTAAATCTTGTCAGGGCGTCCTAGAGGTTGTCTACTGGTTAGGAAAATAGTCTGCAGGGCATCCTAGGGCTATCGAGAAATTAAGAAGAGATTGGTTAATCGAGTGTGTCACTGTTAGCTATAACTTTGTCTACTCGAATGCTTAATAACTATCTTTTGTGTCAATGATCAACCAAATGGATTGAATGGAGGAAATAACTTGGCTAGACCTTTCTCCTTATTGAATTTCTATTATTTTCACAGCTGCAATTTATTTCTTTGTTGCGAATTTTAATCTTTGTTTGCTTTCAATTTCGGTTTCACTCTTGTTTTCACCAACTTTATTTTATTTTTCTATTTCTGCAATTAAACAATTTCTTACTGATCTCTATGGTTTGACCCTGCTCACTGTTTTACTTCAGTTTTATCGTTCCGAGAAGCTTAATATTATTTTGGTGGTTTGAAATGCTATCAATCCCCAATGTGGCTAATCCTACAGGACTAGGGAATTATTGCCATATTGCTTGATGTACAATGCCATACAAGATTATAACAAAAATCCTCTCAACCAAACTGTGTGAGGTTTTGCCAAAATTGATCCACAAAAATCAGTCTACTTTTGTGCCTAGCAGGAATATCGTTCACAATATGCTTCTTGCTTATGAATTGGTGCGAAATTATCATAGATATGCTTGCATGGTGTTCTTGTGCCTTGAAAGTGGATATTAGGAAAGCATATGACTCGGTGGAGTGGGATTTCCTGGAAGAGGTTCTTCTTGGTCTCAGGTTTCTGAAGAAGTTTATTAATTTGATTATGGTATGTGTTCGCACTCCTTGCTTTTGTTTAATGATTAATGGGTGTTTGGAGGGGTTTTTTTTGGGGAAAGAAAGGGTTGAGACAAGGATATCATATGTCTCCTCTTATTTTTGTATTGGCTATGGAATATCTTTCTCGATGCTTAGAGGTTATGATTTCGGAGGAGTTTTCCTTTCATCATGGCTACAAAGAAATGCTTTTGAACCATCTAGTATTTGTTGATGATTTGTTTGTTTTCTATGGTTTGGATATGCCTTCCTTTAGAATTATTTCTGCTATTTTAGAACATTTTACAAGTACCTCAGGATGCATGTAAATGTGGATAAAAGATTTATCTTTTTAAGTGGGGCGACTGAGAGCCAAAATGTAGATGTTTTGAGTTTGTTCAGATTTAAGGAAGGATCATTGTTAGTTAAAAATTTGGGTCTTCCTTGTTGGAGTATGTTTTCAGTCTTCTTAGTTGAGTTGAGAGAGTAGAGAAGAACGAAAACAAGCAATTTATGATTTTTCGGCTAAACGTGTTCACATCCACTACTTAAACTCCTCACTTAGGATTTTTTCAATTCACTATATGATAATTGATTTCAGCTCAATCCAATAGAGCCTTACAATAAGGTTGATAGTGGCTCACACCTTCAAAACCTACACAAAGTTGATTCCCGACTCACACCTCTAAAGCCTACACAAGGTTGATTCCTGGCTCACACCTCTAAATCCTAACCAAGATTGATTTTTCTCTAGATTCACACCTCTAAAGCCCTTACAATGTTGCTTTCAAAGGCTCACAATAAACCTGACCATACTCAAAGTGGTTACAAATCTCTCATAATGATGGTGGGATTTTAGAATATGAGAATGAAGCAAAATAACTACAAAGTAGGATAATTTTGAACACCAAATGAAGAATAGTTGTAACAAGGATTTAGGTGCTTTTTTCTGTCTTTCAAGCCTCTATTTATAGTGTTTGAGATACTCTTCAAGTTGATTGTATTGTTGGAATAGTGTAGAGACCCATTGAAAATCAATCATGAAGTATTTTTTATGTTGACAGCTTCCACTAGTCGACTACCCAAGTCACTAGTCTCGACTACCAGCTTCAGATTCACTTCTTTATTATTGGTTAGTCGACTACCCAACTTCACCGGTCGACTGCCCAAGTCACATATTCGTTAAATGACCATTGTACATCACGTGAATGTTATTTCGAGTCAATTTTAGCAATCATGTTCTTCACTAGTTGACTACCCAACATTTTTGCTCTATTAGTAGACTCGTGGCCTCACCAGTCGACTATCAGGCACTTGTGTTTGTTCTAGTTGTCCGTCAGTCAACTCACCAACTTCGTTAGTCGATTGCCCAATGTCTGAAACATTTTCAAATGGTTTCTTGATGCATTAGTTGACTCTTAGACTTTAAAACATGATTTTCTTCACTTTTATTGGTCTTCATTCAACTTGAATTTGTTTTCTTCTTAAAGATAATCTCACTAAGTTTTTTACATTAATCAAAATATATAAAGAATCAAATATGGACCACCATTGGTTCAACATTCCTCTCATTTCTACGAGGCTCAAGCGAGAACATTGTGCTAGTCCAATTGAAAGGATGACATCTCGCATTACTTCATGGACTTCTAAAACTTTGCCCTATATAGGCCGGTTACAATTAATCAACTCAGTTTTGTGAAGTATGAAAGTTTATTGGTTTTAAATCTTTTTATTGCCAGCCTCAATTATTGCTGAAATTGATAGTAAATGAAGGAGCTTTCTCTGGTTTGAAAATGATAACTCTAGCAAAGGGGGGTTGGTTGCTTGGGAGACACTTTGTACTCCTAAGTGTGAAGGAGGGTTAGGGATAAAGAATTTGGCTATCTGGAATAAAGTTGCTATTAGCAAACAAATATGGGATTTAATTGGATCTATGGGTTTTAATTAGCAAACAAATAGTAGTTAAAGAGTCGTTGTGGGAAAACTGGATCTCTGAGACAAAGCTAAAACGTATGAGCTTCTGGGGAATTACCAAACCACTAGACACTAGTTAGGCTTGGCGTGGTTTACTGAAGGTAAGAGATGAGGTTAAGGCTGGATTCATGTATAGGTTGGGAAAAGGAGATGTTTCCTTTTGGTTTGATCCTTGGGTTAATGGGCTCTCTTTAATTGAATTGTTCCCTACTGTTAAAATCAAGACACTGAGGTGCATAGGAATGCTAAAGTTTTTGATGTTTGGAGTAGAAAAAATTGGAGGCTACCTGACCTAATTGATGAGGTGACTAAAGCAGTTTGGAATGAGGTTCGAAAATTTAAGGTTGTGGAGGAACAAGAAGACATGGTTCAATGGACATTGTCTACTAATGGGAAATTTACCATTAATAGTGCTGTAAAACTTTTGAGAGAGAAAGGGGTGAGAGGGTCTCATGGCATAAAGTATTATGGGGTTGCAACAATATACCAAGACAAAGTTTTATCACTTGGTTGGCGATAATGAAGCGACTTGCGGTCAAACAAAGGTTAGTGCAATAGGGAGTTGTTGATGATACAAAGTGTTTTATGTTGTCTTCATGAAGAGAACATTGGGCATCTATTTTTTTAGTGTAGTTTCAGCCATGCCATTTGGGTAAATATATTCCAAAGGAGTACAATACTTCGGCAGCCTCTACATTGGCATAGGGAGGTCAACTAGTTCTCCCGCAGAACTACCGAAAAAGGGGTAAATAGCTAGGTGCGCCGGTTACTGTTTACCTCAACTGTCTACTGGATATGGAGGGAGAGAAATGTTATCCTGTTTCAACAGATAAAAGTAGCCATGACAGAGTTGTTAAACATGTTATAAATAGCATAAGGATGAGGATTCCGGTGGATAATGCTATTTTTTTATTATTCCTAAGGAGTCACTGTCTTTTCTTGCTTAGTTTGTTTCTCATTATACTTTGGTATAGAGCAAGAGTTTTGGCAGGTATATAGAGACATTGTGTACAATTGCACTTTATTGCTGCATGTTTCTAGTATAGACAGTAGATTAAGGTTAGTTTTGTTGAGAGCTTTATAGATGAGTTTTACTGGTTGTATACCTCTTTTTTTTGGCAATAATATAACCTATTGACCAAAAAAAATTTGTTGGATTTTAATTACAGTATATAAACTTGTACGGAATTTATCAGGTTGTCAAAGCATTTTGTTCAGATGACATTGATCTGATGATTCATCCCTTTATGGCATACCAGACCATCCTCAAGGTATGATCTTTATTGTTCTCAAGATTAATGTAATTGACTTTTTGCTTCTTCTTTTCGGTATATGGTGATAATGCATTAAATAAGATACAGCTTTTTGATGATGTCCTTTGGCTAGTTATATTTTACAGCATATTATACATCATGTTTGCACTTTTTGAGATTATGGGGTTTCAATATAAGATCCTCATTTAGTAGATTAGAGGCTGAGTATAGGTGCACATATAACTCATACGCTTTATGCGAGACATCACATGCATTATTATGGAAGAAACCGTTCATATATTATCATGTAAGCCAGTTGGGCTCACTTTTTATGCTTCATCTAGATATTAAATATGATTCTCATATGAATCTTTTCCTCTAATTTAGAGTGTTTGTAATGCTTTCTATCTCTACGGAACAACATCTTTTGAAACATGAAATTAATCGCAAATATAAATCCGTACTTGTATTTGGGATCTTCAATGTAGATCACTGTACTATGAAAATGGCTTAATCACATGGTAGTAACTAGACTTGCATCTTATTAATTTCACTTTAGCTGAAGCTATGCATAAATTATTGTCAAATCCTGCATCAAAATGCCAACTGCTATCTATGGAGAGCCGAATCTAATCTCGGTAATGGAAGCTTTGAAGTAATTAGAACTTTAAGCGTGGGAGGGGTCTTAACATGCAGTAAGAAATTCTCTGTGCCAAGTAGATCTTCACCACACTCCCTTTTGTGAGTTCCACCCTCTCCAATAAGAAACAACCCACATGAAAACTTTGTTCAAAGACATGATCCCTGTAGTGCTGCAGGAAGGATCTTGTCCGTCTTAGCTTTTGTCAGGTTGAACCCTTCGTTGGTATTCCCATTACGGATGACTCATTCTTTTGCAATATTGCTCATGAGGACCCCTCTTGGCTAGGGAATGTAGCATTGAGAACCATCCATTTCTTTGCTTTCAAATAGTTCTCTCACTTGCTTCACCACTTCAATATATATATATATATATATATATATATATATATTGCTTACCAACAAAATACAAATTTGTAGTGTGGCATATTGTCCTAGGATCGATGCCTAGGGTATATACAATTCCTAAATAACTGAAATTCTATGTTGGTTTGCTAGTTGTCTTATTGAATTAAGTGAACAAAATGGACTAGTTTTGTTCTATCTGAATGATTGATTTGGACAATTTTTCACTATCAGCTTCCCACGGCTTAGAGAGGTACTCGTACTGATATATCATTATTCAAAGAACAGACAATGCTTCGGGTCCACACTCAATAATCAATCTTTAAGCTACTAACTTTTATGTTCGAGTTGTAGGAAATTTTCCAAGTTGGTGATTGATGCATCAAATTGACTCAAAATAGCAATATTGAGCTAGTCTTAACAAGATTGATTGAAATTTAATGTGTAGAATCAATCATACAGAGCACTGATCATAGTAAATTTATGCTAGTCAGGAAATTTTATGTCTTGAATAAATGTCTCCTAGTTGTTGCTTACTCTTATTAGGATGATCAGCTTGATACAATGCATCAAAATCCTCATTTTGGTTCTTTCATTGGATGGAGTGTGTGTGTGTGATAGAGGGAGAGGGAGTGAGGTAATGACAGGGTCACAGGAGCAGAGAGAGAAAACCGTACCAATTGCATTATTGAAATTATTCAGCAAGAAGAAGGTACCAACCCACTAGTGAGAAAAAAAGAGAGGAGGAAAGGTGAGAAGTCCTAGAAAAGCAGAACTTGCTGCATAAAGGAGGACATTAGACGGGGTCCATATAGAATGTGGGAGTGTATCAATTGTCATATGCATATGGCTGTCATTTCATATCATTCCGATGCATTGCATACATATGTCCCTCTCCATTTCTGTGGATAACATTCCAGTAGGGTTTCGTTCCATGCTGTTGAATACAATAATTGTTGATGGTGCAGTAGTATGGTATGAAATGTGCTAAATTTATCAATAAGAGATTATTTCAATGGTTAATACATTGGCCCTTAGTGCTGATTATTTGTCGGCAATGAAAAAGCTGTTAATGAAATCTCTGAAGGGTAGCATTGTTTATATACTTTTGTGGTTTATTATATACAAATTGTGCACTAGATGTCATTATTGGAATTCGATGTGATTTGAAGGTGAATGTGGAACTGATAGCGAATGAACCAGCTGGTTTAGTATGATTATGATTTTTTCACTCCCTCCATATATGCGGCGAGAGAGGGAGACTCCATGACCATGACGCTTCGTTAGTGGAGTAGTCAAAGTTCTCTACTAAAGATAAAAGTCAGAAATAGTTAATAAAAACAAGTCATTGTTACATATTTGATGCTAAATTGTAGGCAATGATAAAACCGTTAAATTTTTCAGAAAAATTAAGCGGGAATGGATCACATAAAAACTGAAAGGGGTTCATGGGGACTCAGCATGAGAGCCCGAGGATCGAGGGAACATTGACGGCGACCTTAGAGCTGCCCAACAAGAGGATGATAAGGTCGCGTCGTTTTCTGCTGCCTGGTCGAATCAGAAAAAGGATCGGGCAGGAGGCGTCATGTGTCGGTCTTTGGACAAGTCTCTCGTCCCGGACGGCACGCGCGGTCAGCTAAGTATCTCTTCTACTTCTGTTGCTGCCTGCTTTTTCTACCAACAAACACCAATTATTTGAATAAAGCAGAAAAAAAAAATTTACCCAGAAACTGAAAAAGCTTTAAAATTCATGAAATATTTTTGCAAGTGGCAGCCCAATCAAATCAAAATATGGGTTCTCTTTTTCACATTGTTTGCTTGTGAGTTTCCTTTTGTATTCACACTTCGTTTTCACTACTGCACCTGGCTGATGCCATTTGTGCACTCTCAAACAGTGCACTATTGCCTCTTTTGTAGGCTTGTTACTCACTGTTACAAACAGTCTTGCCACTAATTCGGTGACTTATTAAGATGGTTCACATTTCAATCTTAGCTTTATTTTAGCATTTTATGGTATGCCAATTGGCAAATAATAGTTTTGCAAAGTTTAGGTGGAACGTTTTTACTAAAATATATAAAACTTTGTCAAACCAAGTTTTTCATATTCTGGTTCTTGAAGTTTAAAATATTCGAATAACACCATACATGTTTTATTTGAAATATATGCACCCCTTATATATAAGAACAATTTCTAAATCTTTGTTGGCGAAAATGAACAGGTTAATCATGCTTCGTCCACATTATTACTTTGCCATTCAGGATTCGAAATTCCCGCTTGAGCAACCTGATTTAAGTTTTTTATATTGAATAAATCAAGTGCTTGGCGTGGGTCGATTAAACTGGCAAATCACTTCAACGAAAAACTGTTTGGCCTCCAGTAAAAAAAAAAAAAAAACTTGTTGCCCTAGTGAGGTATAGTTTTCTAATTCATTTTGGTATCCATCTAGCACTTGTTAAGAAGAGAATTGGTTAAGTTTGAAAACTGCCCTCTAAATTGGAAGAAAATCGTTAATAGACAAATCTTATCATAATTGAAGAGAATTGAAACGTAGTACTAAATTATATTTGTTTAAGTCTTGTAGGACCATAAATTAATTAGTTTATTGAGGCAGTGAGTCACTGAGTCAATGAAATTTGAGGTGTTTTAGTCTTTTAGTGTCTATTTGGATGACATGGCCGGTTGTAGAAAATTGGTGGTTAACACACTGTACACTAAATTATCTTGTAATGCAAGTGATGAGATTTACTCTACATGTTAAGTGATCTCCATATAAAGATCATGATTGACAAATGGTTCCACAAATCTGAAACATGTAGACCCCTCCATTCCCCATCTCCCAAACCCATCATTTCTAATTTCACATCTCTCTTATTCTTCAGTCTTTTTTTTTTTGTTTTTTTTACAATTTTATACTGTTGAAAATTTTCCTTTTCAACCACAATTTTGTAGAATTATTTGATTCGCACTATCATTGTTTACCATCTCTGCTACCGGACACAATCCTTTTTAATTCATGCTTTAAACAGCGACTTCATGAGTAACAAATAGATAAGAAATGAATCAAATCGATGCAATATTTCGTCTTTTGTGCCTGTAATTAGGTAAACCAGTTTTTGATGCAAACCTGATTAATTAAGTGTGAACCATGCCATGCACATTCCCTTTCATACTTATTTCCATGGACAAGTATTTTCTTCCTCGTGAAATTCCTTTTCAAATGTGAACCATGTTAACTGATTAATTATTAATTACCAGTCAAATCAAGGCATATTTTAGCTATTTTCCATAAGAAAGTTGGTGGAGAATTTTTTCAGTTTTAACTTGTGTTAGGTGACGACAAAGACATGAATATGGCAATTTAAGAAACCTGGTGCACTTAACATCAACCAAAGCTAATTTGAGAATTAAATGTTTCAATAAGTTCACTTGTTCAAACTCAATTTATTCTTACTACGGATATAACGTTCAAACTAGTTACATTCACTTCATAGTATTATAATCTACATCTGCGCATGAGACATAATTCAAGCTGGGACAAAGGGGTAGAAACTGAAAATGAGAAGCTTAATTATGCTCGGATATCTTTATATAATCCAAAAGAAAAAAACATATTAGATTTATACCATGCTTAATTTGACTAGTTGAAGACCATGTTTTTTAGAATTGATTTTTTGTTTTTGTCCGAATGACCAAATAGTGATTACACCTTATCTGATTGGCTTGAAGATGTATTCCTTTTGGTGAGGCAGGATAAACTAGACAACCTCAGCTGAGTTTATTTAAGCTGCAGTAGGTTGTTCTGCTACAAACTTAATTGATTAGGGCATGCTCTAGGCGGAGAACTTGAGTTATCATCCCACGCTTGAATAATTGCACA
>CAODLS010457802.1:0-20230 GCA_948243855.1 Flueggea neowawraea | reverse complement strand
CTCACGCTAGTCAACACCTCTGTCTCCGCATTCTCCAGCATTTTCACGACTTCAGCAAAGGGCGGCCTCACGTCAGGGTTGGCATCCCAGCAGCGAGTCATGATCTCACCAAGAACAGGTAAACAATCACTCGGAATGATCGGACGCACTCCCTTGTTCACTACTGCAAACGCCGCTTGAACCGCTGTCATGTTCTGGAAAGGAAGCATTCCTGTAATCAGTTCCCATAACACAATCCCAAAGCTATACACATCCACTTTCTGTGTGTACGGCCTGTGCTGTATCATTTCCCTGCATACTCACAAACACACACACCTATCAAATATAACCAAACATATGATATTTTGAATCCACACCGTGAATTTCAAATATAGAATAACATCCGTTTCACAAAATCTGAACACATCATTCACATGGTAATGATAAATACTCAGAGACTTGCAACTGCAATAACTAAAACCTAAAAATAGTACTACAAAACTAGAACAAAATTTTTTATACGGATATATAAGAATGTGATGGAGCTAGCTAACTAACCATACCAAAATATGATGGGAAAACACACAAGAAAAAGAAACATATACATGTATGTTGAATAATATAGCAAATGGAGGAGGATAAGTGGTTGAATCTGTTCATTCTTAACAACTTCATATGGTCCATCAAATAAATCAACACTGCACTGCAATGTCACCTATGGCCAGCACAATTCCATTCACATTGCAACAACATTAATTATATCCTGCACAAGTTTGTCTGCACAATCTCACAGTGTAAACTGTGTAAATACAATTTACATATGATATAGACCCATCCACTAACTATAACAGATTAAGAGTATCGCCTTGATTCATACATGACGCTTAATTCTTAATAACACCGACATGCTAAATGAAGATAACTACTTGCCACCTCTAATAGTATTCTACTACAACTAGAAGCCTCCTTCATGGATGACCTCAGTGATTCCAACGTGTAAAACACACTAACAAAAGGTGGCAATTGTTGCAAGATACGCACATTTGAAAAGACCACGCAAACATGAGTCTGAGATGCCAAGGCACCGTAGTAAGTAATTTAGCAAATATGAACGCAGAAAAAAATCAGCAGCAACCAACTATAATATTACTTTTACAGCCTGTTTGGATGGAGATTTGTGGAGGCATTTGGAGGTTTTATAAAGTTTGGGAACCCCCAACCAACCTTTGCTTGGGAAGAAAGTTTTTGAAAGGAGGTAACCTCCATTTTTCAACCCACCGATTGGTTTCTTCTATTTTCTCATTAAAATGGCTATTAAATCTTACTTTACTTTACTTCTCTCCCAAACATAAGAAGATTTTGATTAAAAGAAAACTTTATCTTACCTTACTCTACTTTCCTTTAAAAAAACCTTACTTTACTTTCCCTCCATTTTTCCCAAACAAGCCCGTAAGCAATTCATTGCCTATGTTAAAGTATAATGGCATTATAGGTAGAGAAATAAAGAGAATTTGCAGCCCACCGAAACAGCAAGTCATTAAACTCATTTAATATCCTTTTTCTTTCTGAAACACAACAAAACAAAGAATTCTCAAGAGACAAAGGTTAGAAAAAACTTACGGTGCCATCCAGCGATAAGTTCCTGTTTCGGGTGTCATTCCTTCTGTCTGCACTTCAATGCGTGCAACCCCAAAATCTGCAATTTTAATGGATTTATCACCAACAATCAGAAGATTGTCAGATTTCAAATCTCTATGAATCAGACCAAGTCCGTGAACATATGCCATCCCTCTTGCAACATCCAAGGCCTGCTTGACTGCCAATTTCAAAGGTACGGCCCTGTTTTGTCGCTTATTCAAAAACTGCCTAACCGAACCTCCTTTTGCATACTCTGTAACTATGCACCACACCATTGGTTTTCTACAGGCGCCAATAAATCGAACTATATTGCGATGCTTCAACGTTGCCAACATCATAACTTCTTGCTGAAACTGTTGCTCCATCAACTTTGCCTTTTCTGGGTCACTTTCTGGCCTCTCCAGTAATTTGATAGCAACATCCTCGCCATCATATGTACCTCTGTAGAGTTTCCCAAATGCCCCCTGTGCGAAAGGTGGCCCCATATTGAGCTTCCTTAAATCAATAGTCCACTCGTCAAAATTCTCAAGCCCCTCTGTTGGGAAATTGTTATCCATTAAAGCATGAGCTAGTGCATCATCACTTAAAGCATGTGTGACTCTTCCTCTACGATTAACGCTATGTGCAATAGAATAGTTGTCACTAGCACGCCGCCGCAACCCTTGGTGATTCAAAATTCGAGTGTGAGAATCGTTCGAACCAACACTACTATTGTCTATAGACATTGCAACAAAGCCTCCACCGGTGATTGTTTGCAAGCTCCCAAAACTGTCAATTGACATGTTGGAACCCTCACCAAGCTTATGATAAAATCCTTGCGATAAATCAGGGTAATTGTTTTCATGGTTGTTTAAGTCGATAATTCCAGGGAATTTAGAACCACCTTCCAACATTTCCTCACTCAGAAGCAAAGTACACAGTTGTACTTATTTCTTCAGCATCAGAGTCCAAGACCAACTTGCTGCCTTGAAGAAACCCTGAAGCAAAAATCATTAATGGTGTTTTTCAGCATAAACTTGTATATAGTGAGTGTCAACAAAAAAACTACGATTCCAAAAATATAACGTGAGTCTAAATAGTAAATCCATGTGTTTCTAACTTTCTATCGTTTGAGAAATTTAGCATTTGGTTAGAGAAAATAAACGGGGATGCTTTAGCCCAAAACTTTTCATGGGAAAGGCAGAAGACTTTTCAATTAAACAAAAATCAGCTCTCAATTCAGAGTAAAACCCGTTTCTTCAAAATTCGAAAGGTGTCTGGAGTATATCCATATGAAGTGCAACTTAAACTACAATATTGAAACATCCTCGGATCAGAGAGAGTTGAAGGCCCGGAACCAAAGACCAATGCAATAACAAGGTAAAATCGGAAATAAACACCACAAATTACACATTTCTAAACACCTCCATAACACACAAATAAATATGAAACTTGGGTTTTAAGTTCAAGGCAATACTATGCATTCAATTGAAGAAGAAAAATTAAACGGGGAGGAGATGATCCGTTTTTACTCGGCTACCCATTTCAAAACAGAAAAATCTGAAAAACCCATAAGCAATAAAAAGTCAGTGATACCAAACAGAGGGGTATGAAGAATAAGTATACCAAAACCCCAGCATAAAACCTTAAAAAGGAAAGGAGCAATAAATAAACTCTTTAAGAAGCGGCGAAAACGGAAGAAGAAATAAGAGAAAAGCAGTAATTGGAGTGAAGAAAGAAACACAAGCAAAGCAATCCTTACTAGTGGAATCAACGGAATAAGAGAAGAGGAACAGGGAGCGATAGAGAGAGAAGGATGTAAAAGTGGAGAGACAGACATATCAACGATTAGATCATGAAGAAGAAGAAGATAAAGTTACCTGGAGTGATTCGTAGTTGCGAAGTGGAGCTGAGTTGAGGATAGCGGAGGATAGAGAAAAAAGACGAATGAGCGAGTGAAAGGAAAGATGGAGCTATGGAGTTGGAAGAAATGAATGGTAGACACAAAGATTATTTAGTTTTTTGTATTTTTAATTTTTGATGTACAAAAGCCAAAGACTTAAACACCCCAACAGTACGCAACTCCCCAATACTAACAAGAGTTAATTACGCTACATAGAGTGGATTATGCTATATATTTTAAATAAAATTTAAATTTTGATAAAAAATATAAAATTTTATAATTAATTAAATAACATATTTTTAATTTTAAGTCTTTTGTATATTATTTTTTAAAATTAGAGTCTCAAAAATACCAAATAAAATTAAATAAAAGTTAATTTTTTACATCATTTTTTATCTTTCTCTCTCTTTGTTTTCTCTCTCTATGGTTGCTCTCCCTCTCTCTCTCTCTCTTCTTATTTTCTCTTTCCTCACCACTCTCCTCAACCCTAGCTGCCCCATTTCTTCTCTCTCTCTCTCTCACCTCACCATCTCCCCTCTCTCCACTCCTCATCACTCTCTCTTCCTCTGTTGCTCTTCGTCGCTCTCTATCCTGATTGCTCTCTCTCGGTCCTCATCGCTCTCTCTTCCTCTGTCACTTCTCGTCGCTCTTTGACACGTGAAGAGAGGGTTGCGAACGTGGCAGAGAGATTCACGTGTCGGAGAGGTGCGTCACTCTCTCCGACATGAATAAGAGTTGATGAAGAGAGGCGGCGACAGCTAGAGTTTTGAAACGCTAGCCGCTGGAGCAAGAAGAAGCATATCTTTTTTAAAGTAAAATTATATTTGTAGTCCCTAAGTTTGTTAAATTAACAGATTTGTCTCTAAAATTTTCCAAACCTGGCTGCCTTTTGTTTTATGTAAAATAGTACTTAAAGTCTCATAGTCACAATAAATCGTTTATTATCAAGTATATTTAATTTTATTATTCAGGTTTTTATTTTTTTGTTTGTTCATATTTGCTTTTGTGAGATTAAATGGTTTAATGTAGAAAAACACTTTCAAACACAATTTGTACAGGTTGATTTTCAATTTGATTGATTTTGTGCATGAATAATTATATTTGGAGATCTTCGTGGATAATTGGAGACTTTCGTAGATTTTTGGAGAACTTTGAAGACTTTTAGAGATCAAATTAATTATCATTAAATAGAGTAAAATTTGTAAAAATATATAAAAATAATTGAGTTTAATTAAAAAATTATTACACTAAAAATTTACTGAATCAATTTTTTGATAAAAAAAGTGTGAATTGAACATTTTTAGAGACCTTCTGAATTAAACTAAAATTCTTATTAAAAAATTGTAAATTCTATTTTGGAGACCTTTGAAGACTTTTGGAGACTTCTTAGATAATTATATATTTTTTTTAATTGAAATCTATTTTTTGGGAAAAAATCAATTTCTCGCGAAAATATCATGATTTCTCGCAAATATGACATTTTTCAAATGAGTTTCTATTTTCTGGTATTTTTTCAAAATTGATATTTTTAAAAGACACTTTTCAAAATCTATATTTTATTTTAGTATAAAAGTCTAATTCTCCCAATTAACAACTCCTAGCATACAATCACTCTCTCCTAATTATGGGCTCATTTAGTAAATAAAACATTTAGTCTTTATTTAGATTCTTATTTTAACAATGAAAAAGAAAAAAATAAGAGTTTTCTTATTAAAAAAATTGAGAAGAAAAGAAATTATATTTCTCTTATTATTTGGTTGCTTCAACCTAATTATGAAGTAAAAGTGATTTCTCTCGTAACAAAAAGCATGTTTTGTCCATTATCATCACTTTTTAATTTTTTTAAAGGATAATATTGTCATTTTATTTTAAATTTCTTTCCATTTCCTTCTTTTTCTTTCTAATCTGGTGAGAAATTCATCAATGCATAAAAAGGATTGAAGTCTCTCCAATTTTAATTATTTCTTTTTAATATCTCTATTTTAACACTGTTCAAATAGTAGAATTCAATAGAAATCATATTTTTTTTCTTTTTCTTTCCATTTAATTCTATCAATTCAAACAAGAATTTAGTATTTTGTGTATTTAGTATTTTTAAAAAAAAAAACATAATTTCTCTTTATTTTTTATTATATAATTATTATAAAAATTACATAAAATACCACCCTTTCCAAAAAGGCCTGTGGAAAATAATCAGACTTTATATACTCTTTTCCTTTTAACTTAGCCTCTGCTTGTTTAGGGGAAATATCTCTTCTGGGAAAACATTTTTCACATTTTCTAGGAAAATTGTCAACTGAAATTAACCTTTTTTTTTTAAATCAACTGAAATTAACCTTTTGGTCAACAGGAAACACTCTTTTTTCCAAGTCGGGAAAACATTTTCCCGACTAGAAGTCGGAAGAACATTTTCCATTCTCACCCGACAAGCTCTCCTGTTCGCCTCCTCTCTCCCTCTCTTTCTTTTCAATCTCTCACTCCATCTCTGGACCTCTCAATTCATAATCGTCATACCGCAACTCTGTCTCTTGACTTATCATCGACACTTCCTCCTCCTTCTCTTCTCACTGCACCGACATTATCACCACCAGTCCACCACAACTAGCTCTAAGCAGCAATCGATTGGCGACAGAAGGGAGTGTTGATACATCTAGCTTATCATCGCTACTCTGCAACTAGGGTTTCAACCAAGCCACACCAGTGACACCATGCCCAGCTAATCCCCACTAATATCAAGGTATAACCAACTTTTTATGGTTAAAATTGAACTTCCCAATTCCAATCTACAGGGTTTGGATTACTTCATCCTGTATAATTGTTCATTTGGGTTTCAACCTTATTGACTTGTGTAAATTTGATATGGGTTCTTGTCTATTTGTTTTCTTGTTTAATAATGCTGTTTAAGATTGAGAGTTTTGTGAAAATTTTCCTGTATTGCTTTTTATTTTGGTGAAATCTTGAATTCAGTAATGGGTCTGCAAATTGCTTAGTTAACTAGCTTTAATCATGAGCATCATGCCTTACATTAGGCAAGACCATCTTGAAGATTGCTTTCTGATCACATTTGCCACTTCTCTTTCGCTGGCAATTTATGTTTTTAGATTTAGGTTCCCATTGTTCATTGATGTTGTTGACAGTGGGCGAAGAATGCAATGGGGCTTCGGGATTATTCACAAATTGTCGCTTATTGGCATCTATGGCTACATATTGTATGGATTATTAGTAATTTTTTGATGTGAACGAATTGGAAATGTGTAGGTGAATGAGGTTCTCAGAATTGCAACTCACTAGTTTTTTTTCTTTCGAGAAATTGTTGCCCTGATAGGCTTATACTTGTCAATCATAAGGCTAATAATACATCAGTTCTGATGTAGCTTTCAAAAAAAATTGGTTTTAATTATAAGATCTGTATATGACACACTTGATACCGGAAGAGGCACGCTTCTGCACTTGTGTGACGAAGTTATTCAATAGGAAGTGAATAAGACAAATTTCAGCTTTTCAATCATGTTTCTAGGTGCGTATATACCATAGAATAACAAAGTTGAGTTGAATATGCAAGTAAAAGAGGTGATTGTTGCATTCTTTGTATTGGCACCACACAAAGGACATTGTTCGCCAGAGGAGATTGTTCTTAAGGTTAAACTCTGATAACAAGTTTTCTGCAATTTTTAGCTTCATTGACATGTGATGTGCAAAATTAGCAGTAGTTTTGTCATACAAACAAGTAGCAGAGACATGCAGAATATTGTGCCCATGATGATTTTAATTTTCTTGATTTATATTTTTGATTGTGTCGGTAGTTGATCATGGGTAATATAAATCATGTATTTGTTGTGTAGATAGTCAAGATGATTGGAGAACCGTTGATTCTAGCCAGTTAACCATTGAAATAATTTTCAGTTGGTAATGAAGATAATATTTAAAAAAATTTAATGTGGTGGAAACTATTTTCTTTTCTGTGAAACAAACACCAAAAAATATTTTTGAGCTTATTTTTCTTGTGATCACCAAATATTAGAAAATACTTTTTAGAAACCTATTTTCCATAGATAAATATTTTCCACCAAACAAACAGAGCCTTAATATTTTTCAGTTTAATCGAATACCACGAAGATGTGTGTTTTTTGGTGAGAAAACAGAGACAATGAGTGAGAGAGATGGAGAGAGAAAAGATAGAGAGAGATGAGAGGGGGAGAGAATGAGAAAGACCGAGAGAAAGAGAGAGGAGAGAAAAAGACAGAAATGTGGACAGAAGTGATGAAGTTGGGGGCAAAAAGGTTTTTATAGCCACGTGAGCATGTGAGATCAGTAAATCTGACGTCACTCTGACGGCGTTTGAGTCTAGGGACGAAGTAGAAGCCTTTTGAAAACTGGGGATGCAATAGGAGATTTTGACAAAATACAAGAATGCCAATGTAATTCCCCTAAAACAAAAGGCATATTTTAACACCTATATAAGCTGATTTTATGATCCTGAAATACTCACCCTAAACCACTGCCATTTATCATCCTCTATATGCTCAATTGAAGGGTCTGATAATTTGATATAATTCTTTTGTCAAGTTAAGAATCGCCTTTAAAACCTTAGCAAATCGTCTACTAATAGTTTCTAGAGATCGAATGTAAGTGCCCCTAACAACTCTAAATTTATGACCATGACCTAATATAAGTAGGAACATAGTAACATATTCTTCCAAAGTCACATGGTAAGTGTTACACAATCCTTGTTTTTTCACGCAATATAGAACAAATATCAACAAATGCTCTTTTAGTAAGGCACAGTAGATCATATCAATTCTCAACATCACCTTTGTATAAATGTTTTAGCATATTTTTCCTAAACAACATATCTGTTGATAATTCAGAATCCTCTTTAGGGCATTCCTAAACTTAAGTTGGAAGTCGGCTAAGGAGCACTTTTCTTTAGTTGTTGCAATCTCTTAATTTCTCTGAACTCCCTCCTGCCTTGATTCGTCTTTTGCCTAAGCTTCTTCCCTTCCAAACTTTATTTCCTTCCTCTTTTACTTATAGATTGGGACCGGCAGATTGGTAAAAAACTCTATCTCATAGTACGGAGTAGAAGGTAGGGTCAAATTACCGTTGAAGTTATGCTTTAATTTAAGAAAAGGAGGAGAATGGTTTCGAGTGTCTTCTTGGATAGTTATAGCGGCCAATAGGCGCAATATGTACCTTGTGTGCTTTCGCCGGGGGGGTGGTAATTTTTTTTTTTTTGCTTGTTTCACATTGTCATAATTTTCCAAGCACCTCTTGACATCTAAACAAATAAAACATTAATTAGAGCTCAGAAGTAATAGAAAACCCAAGCTAACTCATTTTTAGACAAAGCACTTAAGACTCACAAATGCAACTTAAAAAATTAATCAAATAGGATGCATTCGAGAGAAATCTAAGTTAACATGTTAACAGAATATTCTAACAAATCAATTTTATTATTCTACAAATTACAGCTTAAAAAAAGTCTACTAATGTCTACAAGAAATTATGTCTACAATTCGACTTCTCACAATGGGGAACTTTTAATTATTCTTTGCAAATCGAGAGCAATAAGTTGACAATTGTTATTTTCTATTTTCTAAGATTTCTGCAAAATAATTGCTTCTGATATAACTGGAATTGTTTTCAACATAATTTCTTGAAAACAAAAATCTTCTATGTGCCAAAATTGATTTACATTGTTAAGTAAATATACATGAATTCAAGAACAGTCAAAATTGATAAAATCATGAACGTAGCTCAAAACCCAACAACCTCAACACCATAATTAACCCTCTCACACTAGTCAATCCACTTGCTATATACGTCGATAGGCTCAGTCAAAGAACATAGCACCAAATTCTCCCACCATCTACAACCTTTAGATTCACTCAATCGTCACAGTCCAACTACCATAACCTAATCTAAACATTATTTACAACCTAATCATATAATTCAATATGGCTAAAAAAACTCTAAACAGTTAACACCACAATTTCACCCTAAATTACCCCCTTTCGCCTTTAGTTTTCACACCAAATTTGCAAGGATTGAAACCCTCTTTATTCCTCATTTTTATATTAATTCCAGATTTAAATGACTCCTAAATAATTTTTTCTTGACACCCATGAAAACCCATAAATTTTTGCACAAAGAATATATAGTATAATTTATCAATGTGTGTGTTGGATTATCAACAGTTAGGCGAAACCCTCAAAAGATTTGAACAAGACATGACAAACTCATGAGAAATCTAGAAGAATAGTAATTCACCCTTAAATTTTTTGTATTATTAGAAATAATTTGAGTGATCTGTCGTCGTTGCAAGTTCGAGGTTTTTAAAATGGCACATTGTGTAATTTCCTCCATCTCAGTGTCAAAAAGGTCCAACCAAATCTCAGATTTGAACCACTGCCCGCTTCCTTCTAACTCTTCTTGTTCTGTTAGCAAAAAAAATTAAAAAACGTTTTTGTTTTACGTAATTCACTTGTGGAAATAAATTTACATTTGTAAATTCATATAAATTCTATAAAAACTAAAGGGCTTCTTTGGCATGAGTAGCATTTTGTGTAATAATTAATAATGATTGTATAGTAAAAATATAGAAAAAAATAATAGATACTAAATAAACAAATACTAAATATTATGTTTGTTAAACGAGCCTGACATCTTTACAGTTAAAATATGTCATAAATACTCATATACCCAGCTAAACGTCATGATTCTATTAATTACTCAATATTTGAAACTGATGTTTCATGTTCGTGGTTTGGTACATGGGACTGAAAATGATAGATAGAAAAGGTCAGTATAGTGTTGAAAATTAGGGTTTTAATCGTCTAACCAATTTCTGATGAACCAATTGAATTAATGAAGTATATGTACTTGTTCCATGTGTTTGCTAACCATGGATGCATGAGTCATGTCAACAAGCACAATCTTCTGTTAGTTGTAAGTTGTTTTCAATTTTTTTTAATCACAAAGTTGTTTTAAAATTTAATGTACGAGTGTTTCGGAACATTAATGCAAACTAAGCCAATTCATACTATACATGCAAAAATTGCCAAATATATGAGATAAGTTGATTTTTTTTTTTGGAAGGTAGGAATCTTTATTCATAACAAATAGTGTCCACACTCAACGGAACCTCCAAAAATTGAGGAGGGTAAGTGAAGACAATAGAAGAACCATGGTTATAATGAGCTCTCGCAACCTGATGAGCTACACCATTGGCTTGACATCTGATAAAATGAATTGTAAAGTTAACTCCAGAGCTAATTAAATCTCTGTAATCTTTAATAATGGCAGCATACTCAGTTCTATCTTCTGCATCATTTTGAAGAGAGTCCACCACCAGCTTTGAATCGGTCTCAAACTGAACATTCTGTAGAGACAATGTTAGGACCCATAATAGTGCTTCCTTCAGTGTCATGCCTTCAGCTTCATTGACGGAGAAAGAGCCCACTTGATTGATCTTCTGGGCAATTAGAAAATCTCCTTCACTGTTACGAATAATCATGCCCAAACCCACATTATTGCCTTGCCCTGGCATTGATGTCTCTATGTTGCACTTGTAAAAACCCTCAGGTGGTCTGGTCCATCTAATTTCACTCTGGTTTGCCATGCCATTGTGGTATTCATCCGGCTGTAATTGACGCACCCTCAACATTCTCTCAAATATCTAAGACCCACTTCCACAGCTATGTTAAGAGGGGTACATTTTGTATTCCAAAGCAGGTCATTTCTCTGTTTCTAGATGCTCCACAACACCACTGCAACACGACTACATGCCTCATTTTTCTTATTAGAGAACAAATCCAATAACCAAGTCCATAAATTCTCAACATCGCCAGTGAAGAAAAGTAAGCCAGCATGGTTCCAATAGTCTTGTGCGTATTGGCAATCAAAAAATAAATGAAGATGATGCTCAACATCTGATCCACAAAACACACAGCTGATAAGGGAAGGAATACCTCCACTTGATAATTTTTGGCGTGTGGGGAGAGAATCCTGACATAGCCTCCAAATGAAATTTTTTATTTTAGGAGGAATCTGTATAGGCCAAAGCTTCCGCCAGCCAATCGAAGGTGTGGGACTGCTTCGACCATCTGTGAACTCCATTATACACCAGTAAGCAGACTTGATAGTGTAGTGCCCATCCTTTGTGAAGTTCCAAACCCATGTATCTGGAGAGTCAAATCTGGGCAACGGAATCGCTTTTATAGCAGCAACATCAGTAGGTGAAAATAGTGCATCAATCAACTCCTCATTCCAAATTCTCAAACCTGGCACAATTAAATCATTCACTACTAGTGGCTCTAGTCCCCGTACAACAGGATCTGTAATACGAAATCCAGGCTTGGATCTCACCCATGTATCATTCAGTATTTTGACAGAGTGTCCATTACCAATTCTCCATCAACAACCCCTCTCCATAACAATTTTGGCGCTCCACACACTTCGCCAAATAAAGCTCGGATTATTGCCCAGTTTGGAATTCAAGAAATCCGATCTCGGATGGTATTTAGCTTTAAAGACCCGAGAAACCAGTGTGTGCGGCTTAGTGAGGAGGAACCAACCTTGTTTGCCAAGAAGAGCTAGATTAAATCCATGGAGATCCCCAAATCCCAATCCACCTTCATCCTTTCGTTTGCATAACGATTCCTACCGATGCCAATGAATTCCTTTCCGTCCATCTCTATTGGATCCCCACCAAAACGAATTTAACATCTTTTGCAATTCGTCACATAGAGACAGTGGCAGTAGGAATGTGCTCATGCAGTAAGTAGGTATTGCTTGCCCCACAGTCTTGATTAATATTTCTTTCCTTGAAAGAGACAACAACTTTGTATTCCACCATGTATGCGTTTCCACAATCTCTCTTTCAAGTACCCAAATATTGCTTTTTTGGAACGCCCAATAAGAGACGGGAGACCCAAATATTTACCTGAAGCAAGCGGAGAAAAGACTCCTAGGATCTCAGAGATTTCCTTATGTTTGTCCACCCGAATGTTAGAGCTAAACATAATACCAAATTTTTGGAAATTTACTGCCTGCCCAGACAAGAGCTCATACTTTAGCAAAAATTCCTTTACCGCTATGCTTTCATCAGTAGACACTCTAAAAATAAAAAGTTGTCTGCAAATAATAAATGGGATACGCTTGGTGCTCGTTGACAGACCTGAACACCATGCAACAAACCATCTCCTTCTGCTCGTCGTAATGCTGTTGATAAGCCTTGACGTAGACCCCGACGAGGTTTAATCGGGCCAACCGCTTCACCATTAACTAGAACAGAGTATGATACAGTGGTGACACAGAGCATAATCCATTCAATCCATTTAGCATTAAATCCAAGTTGCTCCAACATCCTCTTGAGATAGGCCCAGTTCACTATGTTGTAGGCTTTGCTAATATCCAGTTTCAGAGCCACAATTCCAGTGCTGCAATGCCTTTTCTGTTTCATGGAATAAAGTACCTCAAATGCAACCATAACATTATCAGTAATATATCGTCCTGGGATGAAAGCCGACTGATATTCAACAATATTTTTTGGCAAAATCAACTTGAGACGATTTGCAAGAACTTTAGCAATTATTTTATAGAGAACATTGCATAGTGCAATCAGTCTCAAATCTTTCATAGATTGAGGTGACTCACATTTAGGCACTAGGAAAATAATAGACTCATTTAGAGCAGGAGGCAGTACACCTTAATTGAGCCAGGTAGAGCAATAAAGGAAAATATCGGTACCAATTATAGGCCAGAAATGTTGAAAGAAAGCCGGGTTTAGTCCATCAGGCCCTGGTGACTTATCTGGATGCATTTGTTTTATTGCAACTGTGAATTCCTCCATTGTGAAATCAGCAGTAAGGAGATTATTATCCTCTGTCGTCACTTTTGCATTGATGCCACAGAGTTGTTGAGCACCAAAGTCTTCTGGCTCATCAAATAAAACTTGAAAGTACTCTTTTGCAACTCTTCAAAGTCCTGCCCGCTCAGAAATGCAGACCCCGTGCACATATAGTAAAACAGAGATCTTGTTAGCTTTTCTTCTCGCTGAAGCAGAGGCATGAAAGAATTTAGTGTTCAAATCACCTTCTTGTAGCCAGAACATTTTAGAACGTTGCTTCCAGTAAATCTCCTCAGTTGCTAATAGTCCTGCTAGATGGTCCTTTTTTGCCAAATATTCCTGAACAGACCTTGCCACCTCTTTATCTTTCAGGTGGATCAATTTATGTTTCGAATGTAAAACCTTTTCCGGAAACTGATGAAAAAATTGGCGCCTCCATTTAGTCATGAACTCTGAACAAGCTTCTAACTTTGAAGGAAGATCTTCATGCGGAAAAGCTTTCCAACATTGTTCGACTTAATCATGAAAACCAGTTTCATGAAGCCATGTGTTTTCAAATTTAAATCTGGTATGCTTCCTGATAAACCCTCCCAGCTGAGGAACCAACAATAAAGGGTTATGATCAGAAACATTTGAAACTAAAATCGACAATTTGCAGTTGGGAAACCTTGACATCCATGATGTGGAACAAAATGCCCGTTCCAGCCTCTCCCTTACCCAATTCTGCGCTCCTCGTCTTCTCTCCCAAGTGTATTTAGACCTGATCTCACTTAAATAACAGTCTGATATGGCATTTCTAAAGCCACGAAATAGCCATTCAGGGTGAGGGACTTCACCAAATTTGTCTGATACGTACAACAAATCATTGAAATCTCCAAAAATGCACCAAGGCAGTCGAGATTGTTTTGCCAGACGTCTCAATAACTCCCATGATTCCACTCGACGACATCGTTCCGGAAACCCATAAAAGCCTGTGAGCCTCCAATCTTCTTGATTGCGTTCCTTCACAATGCAATCAATATGGTTGTTTGAATAAGAACAAATGTCACACTTAATTAGGTCTCTCCATAGCAAGGCCAAACCCCCACTCCTACCCACACAATCCACCATAAACTTACTGGTATACCCAAATTTCACTCTAATTTCTTCCATACGTGAATTGCTAACCAAAGTTTCCATTAAGAAAATAACACTCGGTCGATGAGATTTAATAATCTCACATAGTGCTTGAACTGTCAAGGGATTACCCAATCCACGGCAGTTCCAACTGAGGCAACTCATTGCTGTCGGAGCAGGCTTCGCCGATAATACAAACAGAATCATTATGGAGAGAAATCGTCTTCTCAGTATGAGTGCTCTGGGTTTGTAAGTCTGTTGCGTTGTCAAGTTGCATGGAGTCACTAGTCTTACTAGAGTCAGCCCTTCTTCTCTTCCTCTCTTCTTGTAAAATGAGGGCCACATCCTCCTGGTCCATAGATGAGTTCGGGTCTAAAGTTTGCTGGCCCATATCAAGCTCTTTATGATCAAAGTATACCAGCCCCTCCCTTCTTTTCCACACTTTGTGGCACGTGACCTAATACGGACCCACTAGGCACAGTTTGGTAACCTCCTACATTAGCGCCAACATTCAAACTTCTGGATATGGTGGTATCTGATCCCGCATCTTCAGGATTTCCCTTATCTGCTTCCTTTACACGACATCCCTCTACCTCCTCATCCTCCCGGAGCCACCGCTGTCCGCTCAGATCACCGCCCCTCCCCATCGGGGCCCGTAGCCCAACCCCTCACTCCCTTGGGATCTACTTTTCCCCACAATCAAAAAGTTTCTCACAGTATTTGTCGGTATGCCCAATATTCACAAATGAAACATAACGATCCCAACTTCTCGTATTTGATACTGACTACTTCCTATTGCCGTCTGGTTTACGAACTTTCTTCCATCTCTTATGCGGTTTCCGAACATCGATACACACCCTTATTCTCATGTAAGATCTCCAAAGTGTGGTATTGTTACTCGAATCATAGTCAATAAATTCACCAATAAAATTGCCAAGTTGTTTCCCAACGGAAGCTGACATAAATCCGAATGGTAGATCATTGATTTGTACCCATATATCAACGTGATCTAAAGGAACCTAGTTTGGGATCTCTCTTGGCTGAAGCCGGTGCAGAACTAAGGTATAGTTGTCAAACGTCCATGGCCCTCCATCCAACACCCTTTTCAGATCCACTTCATGATAAAACCGAAAAAGGAATAAGCCTGTTGATATTTCCCTAATACAGATCCCTAGCCTTGGCCTCCATAAACTAGCCATTCGGTTCCGCATAGCATTGAGGTTAATTGATCTTTTAGTCAAAAACCTTCCAATCAGACAGAGAAATAATTTTTCAGGATCCTCTTCTTGGTTTTCGTCTCTCAAAATTAGTTTGTCGTCCTCATATTCTGTTAACGATAACTCTGCTAGCTTAGCCTCCATGATCAGAACTGCTCACAAAAAAAGAAAGAAAGAAAGAAGGAACAATAAAACCCTAGGGTTTCGACAGCCAGAGCTCTTACGAAGAAGAGAAAAGTCAAAACTCTCACTGAGGAGAGAAAAAAAATAGCTTAGCATTAGTCACTTATGTTTTAAGTTTTGAGATAAGTTGATTAAAATTTAAAATAACTTGAATTTTGACATTTTTATCAAATTTAGTTTGTATTTTAAAAAATGTCCAAAAAAATCTTGAACTGAGAGTTGTACCAATTTTATTTCCGTTTTAGTGTATTTCTACTATTAAGTGCTACATTGACATACCAACAACATAAAAAAAAAAATACATGTCCACGACGTCGTGCCACATTTTCAATTGATTTGAAATATGCTACGTGTCAGTTCTGAAGTTTTCTTTTCCCATTTTGTCAGGCTTATCAACTATATACCCGTCCGTCCATCGATCGATCCCCATAAAACGAAAGCTTTCATAGCTATCCAAATATCACAACTGCTTCTCCCTCTCTATCTCCATTCCAATTTAATCACACAATTAATTAAGGTAATTTTGTTTGTTTGCATGCTGAATCCAATCATCACAGTATATGCAGTCGATAAGCAGACAAAGTATACCTGGCTACCGGAAACCAATTTTTCATTTTGTTCTTTTTTCCTCCATTGTTGTCCCCTTCTTCAGTCTATATGGTTTAAAGCATGTTAAAGAAGAGAAAAAGCATGGACTAAATCCAAATGAAATATATGTTCAAATTGTGACTGACTGATAAATAATTGTTTTATAACATGTGTTGATGCATGCATGAGATAGGAGGATGTGGAGGCTGAAGATAGCAGAGGAGGGTCCGTGGCTGACAACCACCAACAATCACAGAGGAAGACAGCACTGGGAATATGATGCTGACGCTGGAGAGCGCGCCGAGGTGGAAAGGCTCCGCCAAAAATTCAAGATTAATCGCTTCAACCAAAAACAGAGCGCCGATCTTCTCATAAGAATGCATGTAATTCAGTACCTTACAACCAACTTCCACACATACATATTCATGTCTACGGATTATTAACTTAAACTACTATTTGTACTATTTATAAATACGTGCAAATATATTTTAGCCCTACCCATTGTATCCACCCCTACTGCTTATTACTTGCTAATTAGGCTTAAATTTATTTGCATGAATAATTCGATCAGGAAAATCTATTGGCTCTGCCCATTTACACATCTAGCTAGTAAAAGAAATTTCTAAATTTTTCACTGATTCGAAATCTTTCAAAAATGAAACATCCTATACTTGCATAATTTCTTCTTATGCAAAAGAATATATAATTTTGAAAATTAAAATAGATGAACCGATCTCACTTGGCGGGGAAATATTACATTTACATCCATACATCAATGTTTTGGTGATGCCAAAAACATATATTCAGTTTGGTTGCATTTTTATCCTTAATTTTAAAAATAGGTCCACAAATAAAGCCAGAGCGAGCTTGGTGATGAAGAATCAGTGTAATAAAATTTGATCACAGAAAATGAATTGAGTCCCTTTCCTTATCCCATAATATATACCCACACCAAAAACTCCACTACTGTTACAGTAGTCTATTTTGTACGTGAAATAGAGTATGAGAAATTAGATAATAACAGACGAATTTTATTGAGACAATCTTTAAGGGGAAAAAAAACACTACTTGCTATCCAAAAAAGATATCGTAAGTGTAATAAAAAAAATTATTTTCAAAAATTATATTTTTTTTAAAATAACTAACGATTGTACTTGTAGGCTATCAATCAAAAATATATATAGTGTGTTCATTAACCAAAAAAAATTATATTTTTGGACAAATTAAAAACGCAGACAAAAAAAAATTCAAAATGTTTTTCAAAAAATCAATTTCTTTTTCGCTGAATTTATATAGATTAAAAAAATACATTTTATCATGTTTTTATAAAATTTTCACTTTTTAAAAATTGTATCAAATAAAGGTCTTTTTTAGTGCTTATTTGGTAGAGATGAAGTGCATTAAGAAAATACAACTTCCTTTCCTTGATAGTGATAAAAAAAAGTTAATATTATGGGATAAAATTTTTAAATTTTCACTTTTTAAAAATTGTATCAAATATTAGTAAAAAGTTTTTTGAGTGCTTTCTTAGAAATAAAACATTTGAACTAAATAAGGGCTAGTACTTTATTATAATTTCAATAACCAACGCTCCACATTATTTGCAATTCTAGCAACAATATTGTCATTCTTTTGCAAATCTAATGCCTATTATAACACCTTTAGACCTTCTTATCAACATGTGACGTGACTCTTAACAAATTTTCTGCTTGTGACTAAGAGCGAGGCATCTTGGCATCAAAAAATAATTTAACACGTCAAATATCTTAATTTTCTGTCAGAGATTCAATCTAAATAAATGACTTGATGCAAGTATATACATAGTGTAAAACTCAGGCGATACTCCGGAATGCCTTGATTTTTTTATTTATTATAAATATTCAAAATTATAATTAAATTTTATTTATATTATGAATATAAAAATTGTATAAATATAAAGTTGTCTGGGATTTTAGCGTTTCACCCCCATGATATGCCGAACTCTTTATATTTTTAATTTGAATTATGAGTTAATATTATATTTTTGTGAAAAAAAATATAACGTGATTCCTAAAACATTGTTGAAGCACTTCGACTAAATAACAATTTTATTTTGAAAAACTTTTCAAATTATTTAAACTTTTTTAAGCACTACGTTTTGAGTTGAATTAAATATTTATCTTCACCATAACAAAAAGAAAATATGCAACCCACATCTACTTTTTATTCTAGAGATGCATCAATATGCTTAAGAATTCGTGTTTTCTTAAATAAAAAAATGAAAACAATATTTTTGTTATGAGTAAATTTATTTATACTAATGGAAAATTTATTTAAGATATAATAATTAGAATAGAATAATTTGTCATTTCCTACTACAAACATATTCAGTACACATTAATTTTTTAACAAAAGAACGACGATAGAAAAGAAAATCCTCCACTGTAACACGTATAGAATTCTTATAATTGGCATAAATATAAAAAGTGGAATGATAATCTTTCATTATCATTACGACAAATCTTCATACAACAAATCGAACACATAGGCAAAGAATTACATAAAACAAATTCCCATGTTATCAGCTACGTTATTTGCTATTCTGGGAACCCAAGTCACCTTCAACTTTGGCATTTGTTGCTCCTCGTTTATAACATTTATACATTATTATCAGTTCTGCAAGCATGAATGCCCTTCTCCAACAGGCCTGCAAGTGCATCAACTATTTCAACGACAGTATCAAAACATACATAAAATGGCCATGACTGTTCTGCGCTTCCACGCATTAATTCAACATATTTCAGGATGTTAAATTCTAGGTCAATAGTTTTGAGACATAACCAAATTACAAAAATCAGACAGATATTGATGACACTATTATGTTCCTCATTTTTAGAAGTCCAGAACAAAAAATTAAATTTGCTATCCCAATCTAGGGAACTGGATTGGAGCATATAAAATAAGAATCAAAGAAACTAACCAGTTCATGGCCCTTAGCTGCTATATATATTCATCGCATAACCAAATTGCAGAATTTATCTTACTTACTAAAATAGAATAAAAACTATAAAAATCTTACTGGCATACAATATTACAAACTAATATGCATTTAACAAAGTAAGGAAACTTTAATTCAAGCATAAAAAATAGTATAGAATTTCAAATATTAACCACCATTTTTTTATCCCATTATACATAACAACAACAAAGGAAACATGTTGAAAAAAAATTACCAAAATAACCAGACATATAGCAAAGGAGACAAATCAGAGAAGAGACTTCAAGAAACAGAAAATAGAGAAAAGAAATGTAAAGAAAAAACTTACCAAAAGAAGTCATGTTACTTGCAGTCTACAGAAAACATGTTAAAAAATTGCAGTGCAGGCCCTAACAAAAACAATCACGCTCCTTTAGTTCCCATTCTTTTAGAACCAAGTCCTTCTAATGCAACCGACCAATAACCAAGAATGGGATTTGTTGATCATAAAAAAAAACACCAAATGCCAAATAATGAAAAAAAAAATCAGAGAAAACCAAGAGTAAGAATGAGAGACCATGTTAAAAATGCTATTTTATTCTTTTACAGCCTTCGAGAACTTGTACGTTCTGATATTATAGAAAAATGAAAATTTTGAAGAGTGATTACTGATAAACCAATTTCCTCACCTACTTCATGAGTCCATATATCAAATTTTTATGTTGTTACATCCTGTAAGATGAAGATCTAGGTGATGACCTACATTGAAAAACACTGTTGTTATCCGTTGATTCAAGATTGAAAGCAAGAAAAAACTTTTA
>CAODLS010457800.1:0-18847 GCA_948243855.1 Flueggea neowawraea | reverse complement strand
AATTCGGGATCCAACCAACATAAGCAATGAAGTTTAACAATGTACATGGTGTTCTTACAATATTGATTACAACTGCTTTAACTCTAGGTCTGACATATCATTTTCTGCATCTTCTTCTGGGGCTCTATAGGCATCTGCGATAACGTTTCCTTTATCTAGCACATCTAAAGGGACAGTTTTGAGGAGACTGTAAAGAAAAAATTATAATAAGATAAATTTACTAGGAATTGCGTAAATATACTTCAGACAAAAGACAAGATATAACGTATAAGGATCTTATAAATAAATAGGTACAAATTGTATAACCTGTCCAATGAATTGAGCGCAACAGCTATTTTTTCTTTCATTGATCCAACTGAAGCGTTTGGATCGTTTCTTGATGCACGAAGAAGTAGAGAATCAAGATCTTCCAAGGCTCTATTAGGAAAAGTCAATGCCATCAAAAAGTTGTTTGGATGTTCATCTTTTGCAATAATTATTCTATTTTATGCTCCATTAGTCCATCTCCTAGATTACAATAAAATTTCATTCCAGTAATTTTATCAAGCAGGGTTTTTTTGCCAATAAAAGATTAAAATGCTCTTTAGGTTTCTTGTTTAAAATGTAGGACAGTACAATTTCTCTAACAAGGCTTTTACGACATGATTAAGTCACTCAATAGACCATGACACACCATTAGGCATCTCTAACAACATCAATTTCTCAGATATGAACCCAAGTCACCTGAGTTAAAAATGCTAGATTACTGCAATTGCAAAAACCTGTAGTTATTAGGTTTCGAAATATGCTGAGTGAAAAATGGAAGATACCTGAGACATTGGCCAACATCATTGAAGGCAGTTTTACCATTGCCAGCATCAACAGCATATTGTGCCACCTGAAATATTCAAAAGAATTTTAAAGGTTCAAGAACTCATTTACTTAATATAATTCAGAATGTCGCAAGAAGATATGGATTTGATAATGGTTACCATCAAAGTAACAATGTCACAGCAAATTATGAGTGAATCATGATAAGCATAGCATCTAAGAAAATTAGTGCAGTATCGTGGTCAATGGAAAAAAGTCAACCAGCTAGATTTTAGGCACTTGAGATCACGAGCAGCAGTTGGTTGTTAAAGGTAAGGACAACATAAAAAAGTAATAGGTATGATTTCCAATTCTAATCCGAGGTGTTTCTACTAATTAAATGAAATAGTAAAAGGATATCTATCTATGTATTATCTACACTTAAACTGTTGATATTAGCTCCAAATATTCCAATGAATGGCAGCTTACTTGACTGACAAGGTGGGCACTATTTCATTGACAAATGACTCTGTAAATTGTTCTGCTCTTTCAAATTAAATTTAATTACATTAAAAATTATCGTTTCATATCCAGGTATCAGAGAAATTACCTAGCTGAGATTGAAGATGTAGTATTGTCACCAGTATCCCTACAGTAATTAAGCAAACCTTGTCCAGAAAATTATCTCTATAATCCTTTTGAGAATACGTATTTTATTCATAAATATTTTATCTATTATGATCATTTACAAACTATTGTAATGCTCACAGAATATATATTAAATTCAGCAATATCATACAGGCTTCGAATCTAGTGAAAGCATGTTAATACGTTGAATGACAAAGGTGTGCCATTAACACAGGGCAGGGCATCATCATTCTTCGTTAACATAACATACTACAGCTTAGCAAAGTCTGATGCTACTGATTGAAATACATACAAACTTTCTTCTCCATAAATTTTTGCCTACCAAAAAAAAATAATTTAAAGAAAATGCTAAATGGTGGTGAACTTACCGCTCGAATATTTACATGAAGAGAAGCTGCAGGACCAGAACGGAGTAGAGATAGGCAGTTAGAAAATTGGGGATCCTTGACTTCCAGAGTTTTCTCTACATTTGCCAATGAATAAAACAAACTCCACACTTATAAAGTTTAGATTTAAATGTTGAAGTAAACTCGAAAGTGTCATTTTTCAGCACCTGTACGATAAGAATAAGCAAAAGAAAATTACCAATTTCTGCTTCATGCGGAGATGTAAGCATTCGCTAAAAAGATGAAATTACCTAAGTCGTTAATCTGAAACTTGGTTAATATAACTGCAGGCACATAAGCCTCTAAAGGATCAAGCTTCTTCCTGTTGCATTCAAATAAATTACTATACAGTAAGCAGCTACATGTGTCTTGAGATTAAAATAAGAACTAATTTATTCTATATTACATTAATTGTGCAAATATACCACAAGCAACAAAATTGAAGATGTACTAATTAATGAGAATTCCAAACGGCCACAGTAACACAAATATATTACTATAAATTTGATTGAATCAATATAGCGTTCCCTGCAATACAGATGGAACAATCTATTCCTTCAGTGTTCCTTTTTGGCTAATGTGCATATATCAATCATCACACCCAGGCAATTGTTAACAACATCCTAATAGCAATTTACTCCCACCGGTTCACAATGATGCTGACTTTCAATGCTAGCACAAGAATTAAGGAAATTAATCGTGAATTTCTAACAATCAAAGAGTCAAAACTAAAATATATAAATTGTTTAATAATCACAATAATTTGTCGTTGTTCTAAGGGTGATTCAATTTATCGGAAATAATTGTATAGAAAACAGAATTTGGTGCTTACAAGATAGCCTATACTGGACATTATGGTGATATCACTTATTTTAATAAAAGAAATACAAAAATAAAATATTCTTTAGTTTCATTACCTCTTCACATACTTGTCCAGAAAGCTCCCAGCAATAGCATCTACAAAGACCAAACACAAAAAGAATTTTTGTCAATAAAAGCTTCATTTTGGCTTTTACTCAACTCAGTTATTTAAAAGAAACTAACAAAAGAGATTTAAAAACAGTGGAGAGGAGGGCCGTACAGTCCGGTACAAGCAGGAAATGTGAGAGAAATGGAAACCAGTCGCCTACTTTCATGCCATTTTGGGGTGGACATTGCACACCTTGCTCCCATTAGCTTCTTTGAGGAAAGAGTGCGAGCAAACGATGGAGGACTGAAGGGACTGGGGCTAGCTTGCGCAGTTGCAGCAAATGTGGCCATGAGTATTGAAGGAGAAAGGAAAACTAGTCCCCTTATCCGTTTTGATTCTATTTTATTCCAGAAACAACCCAATTAGTACCTATCAAACAGAACCAATGAAAATAAATCCAAACTTTAATCAGAGGGGTTTGAAGGAAGATTTTGAAAACACTGGAAAACCATACCTAATTAAACTCAAACCACACAAAAATTAGTTAGATGGCATTGTCTTTTTGCGTTTAGTAGTTTCGAAGGGAAATTAAAACTTAAGTTCAAAGAAAATGAAAAACACAATTGTGTCTGAATCAAACTAAAACCCCAATTTCTAATTTTCTTCATGTGAAAACATTTCATTACTTTGAGTCTGATGCAGGAAACCACATTAACAAGCCATTTAAAAAAATATATAAACAATTAAATAATTGAGTTCTTTACATTTTTCATTTTACTTCTAATAAACTTAATCAGCAACAATTCGAAATAATACATTATCAAAGATTTCTTGTATCAAAATCATTACAGACAACTTTCTTCTCATATTTAAAGCATTAAAACTAAACTACTGAATTATAACTCCACATAATTTCCTAACTAAGTTGCTTCAACTTACTTTAATTAAGCACTAAACAGATTTTCACAAATAGAGAAAAAATGCATGCTAATAATCAATAAAAATATATAAGAGAAAGAGAAACAACTACATAAAGTTTTGTAACCTCTTTTAATCGTTAATGTGGACGGAAGATTGTAGGGGAACAGGGTCGCGGTAGCAATACCGCTGCCGGGAAGCGGCGTCCGATGACGGCAAGGCGGAGGGAGCGGCGGCGATGATGGATAAGGGAGGGCTGTTCGTCTTCATTCCACAGTGGATAGAGGCGTTTGACGGTTTTTTTTATTGGGCTTCGCATAGCAGTTTTGTGTTTTTTTTTTTTCCCGCAAAACTACGTCGTTTTATTCTTTGTTTGTTTTTGATTTCTGACGAGTTGGGTAGAATGGACAACAAGCAAATATACCATTTTAATTTTCGGAAACTTCAAAAACGTTGCCACAAAAATGTGTGCGAACCAAATTTTGCAAATTACGAACGCATCGACCCCATTGTACGTATTTAAAGGACGGACATCTATCATTTGGGTGTCCTCCCCATTGTACAAGCGTGTTTAATTTAAGCTTTTACCACTTGAAAAGAATTTATGTATAGAGTATTAGTTGAATATTATTTGAATATGAAAATAAAATTATATAAACCTAGTTAAATACCAATTGAATACGGTATGATTGTTATTTGCACGTCAAAAGTAACATTTCATGAATTTGTTTATAAACCAAAATAATAACGTTTAACATTTAACTAAAATAAAGGTTGCAAACCTGTTGAATACTGTTTGAATACTAAAACAATGTTATAAATCTGAATGAAAATCGATTGAATAACGTTTAAATATTGTTTGAACACCAAAATAACATTCCATAGATCTAATTAGAAAACAAATTAATGACATTTCTTAGATATGACTGAAAACAAAAATAATGTGTCACGTCCATGATCAAATTACATATACATGAGTATGCATCACATATGATATACGTAGGATATGTGCATTGATCTTATATTGCATACGTCATATTTCCGTTTGTTCATATGATTTGAGAATGTTTTAGAAAAAACTTATGAGAGTAATAAATAGTTTATCGATAAGAGAATTAGGGTTCAAAAGTCAAACAATTAGGAAAGATGGATAAATAGGTAATTTTGTAATTAAATCAATATGCTTGTATAAATAAGTATCATTTAGTTACTGTAGGTTTAGGCATGCTTATATGTAGAAAATATAAGAAAAGGAGTAGAAAGAAAGAAGAAACATGGAAGTTTCTGATTGGACCTCATAAGTACCTCGCTACATCGTGCTTAGTTTATAACATTGTAGGATCAGAACTTAAGCAAGGAGAACAGATTCATTTCATACTCAAGTCATATAATGAAGAGAAAACAAAAGGGAGAAGAGAGAGAAAAGAGGAGAAGAACAAATTTGGTTAGGAATTCAATATGAAATGTAAAACACATTGATTTTGCATCTACTACATCCTAGGAACAAAGTGATTTTCTTCATTCTTATCTGTTTAATATTCATTATATTATGTATTTAGATGTTTGAATGTTGAATAAATAGATTAGGGCACGAATTAAGCATAAACTCATATGAATTGGAACATGTGTCTGTTTGCATCTAGATTTCACTCTGTATTCGCATTCCTGCTTTGAAGCATATAGAGACAAATTTAGTTGAAGTGTAAAACATGAAAGTTATTTATTTGTAATGCCTACTATATATCTGTAGATTTTTAGAGTCCATGTATGAGTATAATGAACGATTAAGTGTAAATAGGTCTAATTTAGAAATCCTGTACGGAAGCTGTAGTTTGATATTGCGCATATACCTCATTTGAGTGACGTTGGGTTTAATTTTTTATGTGAGTAAACCGTTATATGTGTTTTATATATGATTTAAATTTGATAATAGAATGAGTGCGTTTAGTTGTTAACACAAGAAGATAACACAAAGTGGTCAAAATGTGTAAATAGTCTTGTTTTACATTTTGTCAATTGTGGTTGAATATTAAATGCCTATAAAAATTGTCTTATTAGCTTTTGAGTAGGCTTTGTTACTTTGACTTTTTATTGGCCTTTTTGGGGCTCAGTGGGCTTATTTCACATCAATTTGGATGTGGACTTAATTAAGGGCCCAAAGATTTAATCTTTTTTTTGGATAGAATACAGTTGTTTTTTTTAAAATAATTACAACATATCACTCTTTTGGTTCTTCTGCAGAGCATTTAAAATACTTTCAATCCCTCATCCTTTTTTATCTATTTTTTTAATAAGTTTTATGTATTTATTATTCATCTAATAAACAAAGTAATAAATTAGGGGATGCGAGAAAATTCATTACTCAATGTCCTTTCGCACACTTAAATCTATGATGCTAAAGAAAGAGAAAGTTTTGTAGAAATCAATTATAATTTTCTCTAAAATAAGATAATTTCAAGAAATCTATACACATCAGGTCCTGAATGGACAAATGTATTTTTTTTTTCAAATCTCAGGAAAAAAAGTGCACCTTAGAAAATACTAAAAAAATTTATTTTACCATGCTAATATATCTATAAATAATTTATCAAAATTACTCAAAAACTTGTATTGAATGGAGCCCTATTATAACCATTAAATTAAAAAGCATGAAATCAAATTGATCTATATTCGTTTGGTTAATTTTAAATTTAATACTAGATCGAATTGTTGATCCAATCCGATCTTTGGTTATAAAATTGTATTGTTTATAGTTTGCCGTGTGGCTAGATGAATTGGTTCGCTTCACATACCTAATAAAAGAATCAAACTACTATTGAAATATCATTTCCAATAAGAATTTTATTGTATAAGTATCCCTCAACAAATAACAACTTTATTTATGCTGTGAATAAAACATATCTATAACTACAATATAAAACTAGTTGAAGGGCATGTGTAAGGTGCAAGCATGATTGTATATCTTTACGAAAAAGATAAAAGGAATCATTTAGATAGTATTTTAGAGCTATTGAAAACTAAATATTTTAGTTTTTAGAATAATTTGAATTTCTCAAATTTAATTCGTAGAATCTAGACTCCGAACATCTACTTGAAAAACTATCTCACAAGTTATGACACAATAAATATTTCTTGAAAAGTATTTCTCAAATTATATATACTTTTTACAATTGTAATTATATGTGGATTAAAAATTTAGAAAAATAAAAAAAGTAAATGAAGAGAGTAAGTTACTACTCTACTGCAAAGCTCTCTAGTGAGCCGTCTAACCATCTAACTATGAAAGTTGTTAGCCTACATAAAATTTCATACATATGTGTATTTCTTAATAAAAAAATGTATATATTTGATTTTAATTATCAATTAAATTTATCTTTTCTCAACAAAAAAAACTATATATTTATTTTTTTCTAAGGAAAACGTAAATTTAAGAAGAAAATGTTGATTTTTTTTGAAATAAAGAAAAATGACTTTTGTTGTTCTCTTCTCTAAACATACATTAACTATATAAATATAATGGGACTAATCAATTATAACTATTATTAAAAACAAGTTAATGCATGAAAAATTTAATAAAAATAATTTAAATATGAAAAAACTAAAATTTAGAAAAAATAAATAAAATTATCTAATCTAACCACTTTAATGACCTTTGATATACTATCATGTTTGAATTTATATATTGTGTATGATTTAAACATTGAATGAACTGAATGTTTTATGTTTTTTATTGTTACACTTGCACCTTCCCCTCATTTCTTTCTTTGAAGAAAATGTACTTCTTTTTCAAATAATATTCCTAATTCTCTTATGGTAATAATAATAATACTCTGTCCATCCTATAAACATAAAAAAATTCACTTTTTCACGTAGATTAATAATTATTAATTGACTTAGTTAGAAGCATTAGTTTTTTTTAAAAAAATTAATATATTCTCTATAATTATCTGATAATTTCAAAATTTTCGTGTACTATTTAATAAATAAGAGTATTTTGATATAATATCATACAAATAGTAATCAAAATATAAAAACAAGTCTGTTATTATTTGAGATAAAAAAGAAAAGGAAACTTATCGATTTGGTAAAATAAATTTCTATTTTTTATTTTTTAAAATAAAATAAAAAAAAATGAAAGAAATAGTTTTTCATAATTTTTATATTTTTTTATTTAAAAAATAACAAAAAAAAAATTCTTAATTAAAGAGCTGCAATTTTTTCCTTTGAAGTACTAGAAAAAAAAAGAAACATGAAAGCGAACGGCGCTTGATTGAATACTTTCCATAAACCCATCTCGAAAAGCTGCCAACAGGCTCATCAACCGCCACGTAGCACTCTTCTGTAGTCGTTTCACTTTGACGTGGCAACCATTGGCGCCCTTTTCTCCTAAATAAATACCCTTTCTGCTTCTCCCTTCTCTAGGTCGCTCACATCATTCATTTTCCCTCTCCCTCAAAAGGCAAAACACACACAAACAAACAATTCCCTCAGTTCCCATCACTCTCTCATTTTCTCTCTCAACTTCCTTTCTCGCACCTACTAGTCTTTTCTTTTCCATAACTCTATCACAATTTTCAGAGTGAAAGAAAAGTGAATAAAAATGCCAATCTTTAGTGGTTCAGTCCAAACGCAGCCTCTCTCGAGATCCCCGTGACCTGCCATCTTTAATGTTGTCTTCTTCCTACCTAATTGCTCTCAAGGTATGCGATTATTATCACTTTTTTCCTCCTTTTTTTCCTTTGGTTTTCACTTTTATTATTTGAGTCAAAATCTTGGACGACTCGGTTTTGACTCTGGTTTGAACCATTTTTCATGCAGTTCATGGACGTGTGCTATAAAGCGAAGATCGAAAACAAGTCTAAAAGCACTAACCTAAGCCGGATTTTCGGTCACGGATCGAGAAACCCAGATGATCAAAGATCGACGGCTACGATTCAAGAACGAACAATACTGAATGGGATAACTGGGATGGTCTCACCGGGTGAAATCCTGGCCATTCTGGGGCCATCAGGGAGTGGTAAATCAACGCTCCTAAATGCTCAATCAGGAAGGCTTCAACAAAACCATGGGGGTAATTTCTCAGGAACAATTCTTGCTAACAACAAAAAGTTCTGTAAACAAATAATGAGACGAACTGGTATGGTCAACCAAGACGACATTCTTTATCCTCACTTAACTGTTCGAGAAACCCTAGTTTTCTGTTATCTTCTCCGGTTACAGAAAACATTGTCCAAAAAAGACAAGATCTTAATGGCGGAGAATGTAATGTCCGAACTAGGACTAACAAAATGCGAGAATACGATAATCGGAAACAGTTTCATACGAGGGATTTCTGGTGGCGAGAGAAAACGAGTGAGCATAGCTCACGAGATGTTGATAAACCCTAGTTTGCTGATTTTAGACGAACCCACTTTAGTTTGGACTCGACGGCGGCGTTTCGGTTGGTTTCGACGTTGGGGTCGCTGGCTCAGAAAGGGAAGACTTTGGTTACTTCCATGCATCAACCGTCGAGTCGGCTTTACCAGATGTTTGACTCGGTTTTGGTTTTGAGCGAAGGAAGGTGTTTGTATTTCGGGAAAGGAAGTGAAGCAATGGGTTATATCGAGGCGGTTGGGTTTTCGCCGTCCTTTCCCATGAATCCGGCTGATTTTCTCCTTGATCTCGGTAATGGTACGTATGCTTTTTTGATTGCTGATTTTGTTTGTTTCTTCTTTTTCATTTTGGTCGGTTCGATTATTGACTGGATATCATCATGCTGCTATTTAACGCGTTAGCTCGTTAACTTCTTTAGAGTACTTCTTAACCAAAACCCTTAAACTAGAACCATTTACAATCCTTTGTAACAGAAAACTCACTTATACATCGAGTTAAAGACATATAAACTTTTGTTAAACTAAATGTCAAACCGCTTGCTAGTGGCTTGGGCCAATTACACAATACAAATGAGCTCTTATTTACTGAATACCGAACTACTCACGAGTAGCTTTACTCAGCTACACGTTATGCACAAACAAATGTTCATAGTTATGGAAAACAAAGCTGAAGTGGATGAGTTTGAAGAGTCAAGAAAAGATCACTGTAGATTTGGTAGTGAGGTGGTCCAAGGATGGTTATAAAGACAACATCATGTGGCATGCACATTATGCACATGCACTACTTCTCCATACCATTTTACCCTATCATCATATGTGTCCATCTCTGATCATAAACTACTATCTATACTGACTCACCATATTAACCTCTGATCTACAATAACTGAGAAATGAGAATGAATTTGGGGCCATGCCAAGCTTATAAAAGTATCATCACTCACTAGGAGTTGTGTCCCACTGAAGGCTACATTAATTATTTCCTGACTCTTCCTTTGCTGCATTATTATTAGCTGTTTATAAAGTGGATGTAAATGTGTACGTGTTGTAGATTGCGACTAGGCAAATTCTTGATCTGAAATAGTTGCTTTATCATAACGTTTTTTCCCTGACAAGTCAATGTTTTTTGAACTAGTACATCTTTTTTTCTTTTTTCTGAACTACTCCGAAACTCCTTCAATTCCAATGCGCTTCGATCTTCAAGTCCGGATGGTTACCACTCGACTAGACCACTTTGCTTGAGAAGTCATTTTTATTTATTTTTGTTAAAAATTGAACTTTCACTTAATATTGAAGTTTATTTCAGTACTAAATGAACTACAAAATTATTGGTTAATTTTATTATAATTATCATCGTATAGTTTTCAACCTTTTTAGTATTTTTAATAGTGAAAAAGAATTAAAAAAATTAAAGTCTCTGTCAATTTTAATAAGTGTTGGTTGGGTGGAAGGGGTGTGGTAAATTAGTGCTCCTTGGTGCTGATCAAGTGATCATAATGGGTTAATGTTTCTTAATTGTATTGTATCTGTTGAATGACGTGGAAAGGCAACGCCTTTTTGGTTAAGGGACCTGATATAGATTTCCTAGTAGTATGCATAGCGATTTTGATTTTGTAGTTAATTATTATTATTTTTTAAATTGCAATTAATTAAGAGATAAGCATAAACGTTAATGACTTAATAACAAAAACAGTAATAAACATAATTTATTAGTCCTTTATTATCTAAATGTACAAATTCTTATTATCTAAATGTAAAATAAAAAGTTTGTTTTATTCTAGACATCGAAAGGCTAATTTAATTTTTCATTTTAGTCCTTTTTATTAATTATTCTTTTCATTTGCTCTCTCTCCTTGATTTGTTTAAACTCATTTCTCTTCCAACTAAATAAAAAGCTTGTATACATTTAATAAAATCTAATAAATTTAAGTAAAAATTTTATTTGTACATTTAGAGATTAATAACAGTGTTTTTGTTTGTAAATAAATGTCTTTTTAAAATAAACTACATGATTAAGTAATGCTGCAAAATTAAATTTACAAATCATAATTATAGGCAGTGCCAACTTCGTATATTTTCTCTTTTCAAACTATTAATTAAAAAGTTTTTGACGCTACCTGATAAATATACATGGGCAACGGAATATGCTAGTCATAACAACATTATATTTTGACAAAAAAGGGACGAAAATGTAAACTACTCCCACCATCCCAAGACCATATTTCTGATCAGATTGTTTTATTAAAATTTATTAAATAATTTACTTATGCTAACAAAATTTAATAATATAATATAATATAATATAATAAATATAATATAATATAATATAATATAATATCATATAATATAATAATTCTGAGATTGATTTTTTCTTACAAGTGGTCAATGTATTTATACAATCAAAAAGATCCTCTACATATGATATTTATAAAATCGGTAATGGCTATTTAAGAATTAAGATTAATTAGATTTTCAATCCTTTTTTTTTGTGGCCAAGGATTTTTCGATCTTTGTGTGTTGGACATAGAGAGGGAGGTTTTTATTTAATAAAATCGCCTTGAGAATATAAGTGCTTTTAAGCTTTTCCCAACGGGGAACCTTAGTGGACAATGGGAACCAAAAACAATCTTATTGAACAAAATTAGTATATTGAACCGTTCTATTCTCTACTCATATCTTTTTTTTTTTGTCAATACTCATCTTTTTTTTTCTTTGTTTTTGATGGTGTGCTCATTACAAATATATTTACAATTAGCCCTTTTATTTTTTTAAATCACAATTATCCCTTTTATCGGTTAACTCAATTTGGAAATTTGTTAATGGAGTCTTCATTATAACTAAAGTATGCACATAACAAGTACATTTGCTCAAATTATCCACAAAACGAAAAATTAATAATCTGGTAATTCTTTTTTCCCAATTTGTGTAGATGTATTCTATTTTCAACCAATATCATATGTTTTTTAAACAAATTTTTCTAATAATAAATCACGTATATTCTTGTTGGGAGCTTGCACCGTTCCACATAAAAGTTTCTAATAACTTGCGGGAAATTTGTGATGGAATGGAAGGTGGATCCCACAATTGTATCCTTTTCTACAAAAGTTGACGGTTGATAGATTCTTATCAACGTATGAACAACTGGTATGATGTTGAGTATTCAATAATGTACCCATAAGGTTGACTTACTTCAATAGGTAGGGTTGGGCAGTTACAATCGGGAAAAGGAAGATCCTTGTGGTGAGTGAAGGCTTTACTCTTCTTTAAATCTATTATAAGACCACATTCAAGTAGCTAACGTTGGATTTTTTGCATACTAAACAAGTAGAAACAAGTTAGCTACGGTTGGGCCCGTCTAACAAATTCTTTTCTCAACAAATTCTTCGACTTAACATTTCGAGGATCACGACTTATCAAAATGAAACAAGTTAGCTATATGTTAGCTATATTACCGAACTTTGTTTAGCTAGATGATTTGTCCTTCTTTTAGCTATATTAAATCTTTCTTTGTTCAAAAAGAAGAATGACCAAACTTGACATGATGCCATGTTGTTGGAGAAAATTCCCAAGCCTTATTTACCTTATCCTAAAAACATTTTGAACTTGCTAAATTTTCTTCCTTAGAAGAACTCAAAGGATACATATCCTTCATTCTCTGGCGGTGTACCAACACTAAAATAAGTAAACCAAGAAATTATCAGGAATCAGTCCATCTGAAAATTTAATCTAATAAGTAAATTAAAATTTGGTTATAGCCACACTCCCTTATATTGATATTTATAAATAATGTTATTAATATTTCAGGTTAGAATTAATTAAAATACAAAAATCCCTTAGTAATCAAGAAAAATTGAACAACGAAGTTCCAAATATAGTATTGAGTACATGGTATCATATAAAGCATTACCTCAGTTATTTGCTGTGGGAAGAATAAAATTTAGGTGGGGTACAAATGTCACTAACTTAGAAGTCTAAAGAAAAATAGTTAATGCATTAACTGTAGATTAATTAAGAGCGCACTTTGACTTAGTGTTTTATCTCCTCGAATACATGTTTAAAGCTGACCAAGGAAATAGAGGCAATTTCATTGAACAGAGAAATCTGGTACTTTTCTTTGAAAAAAATACATAATTGATGACGACATTGATCGCGTTGGAAACCATTTTTAGTATTAAGAGCAATTGTGGAAGGTGGAGTATCGCATCGTTGTCGATTGAGCATTGGTGTGTCAGTTTCATTATAGAATTCTCTGGCCATGGAAGCTTTGCCATTTCTTTACTTGCATGTACATCCATGTAAATTGGACTCCATTTCTTTGCCCTGATTCTCGAAAAAAGAAAGAAAGAAATTCCTTCACAAAATTTAGCCTCTTTTCTATGTAAACACATAATTGGTTTATTGATGGATCCGTTGGTTTATTGATGGATCCGGAAGTTTCGTGGAGAATTGTATCATGTATTTTATTAAAAAACATATAAAAATTTATAAATATAGGTTTGAGGAACATAATTCTTGATTTGGTGACTTGATGAATAAGATTTTACTCTTGTTCGACGAAAATTATATTGACTGAATCTCATAAATTCTTGAGTCTTGTGTAATTATACTTATTTCATTCATTTTGTTCTTCTTAACTGGACTTTATTCATTCTATTTATTGCTCTATTTTGCCCTCTATTTATGTATACTGATATTACGTTCTATATAAAAATATCAGTAAATCTTACTCATTACCTTTAAGGAGGTATTGGCCACACTCCTACAATCTTTCGTAATCTAAAGCAACTCGATCTTTATCACTAGGCCGATAGTTGAATTTCTGGTGTCATAATACCAGAATTAGAACATGAATTTAATAAATTTTAACGGATTAATTAGTAGCTGAATCTCTTCGTGGGTGACATGCCTTTTCATATTAAATAAACAAAATTATTTTCACATTTTTTTTTTCAAGTTCGACCATTAAGGGTTCTTTCTTCAAACTTTTTTCTCGTCTATTCTCTTCAACTTTTCGGCCACCTTTCTAGCGTTTAATGCTAGGGAGGTCTCGAAGATCAACACGTGTTGGAAAGCTTTTGCACTGTCCATTGAAATTGTACTAAAATAATTAAAAAATATTGTATATTAGTCATAGTAATAATTAAAAGTACAAAATTCAAACCTAATGACAGCAAAATGTATAGCTAGTGGACTCCCACCTGGCCACTACGATTGATTTAAAATCTTTTCTAGTTTCACCACGAATCTTGTCTCTTACATGTTAAATTAATAAATTATATGATCAAGTTTCATGTTATCCATGTTGTGAATTGACCATACCAAATAATTGAGCATATAGAACAATGTAAGAGACAAATTTTTTTTTTGCCCCACCCCTACTCTCACCCAGAAATTCGAATCCGAAACGTCCTCCATTAAACATTCGGAGATTACCGCCTAGCCCGCCCTCGGGGCATACTTCACCTTGTTTTTTCAAAAAATTATCACACATGTAAAAAGAAAAAAGCCAACATAATTAAATTTGACATTAGCAAAGAGTTCGTCTGTGGTTCTTATTATAATGTCAAATCTAATTTTGCCCCATGTCACTAAAATTACAAATTCTTACCTTTGTGCTCCACGAATTGGAGGAGTATGCCACATTGATGGAGTCAGTGAAAGAGAATGGCCAAACGTAAAGCAATCCCTTGTTGCCTCTTACAACACATTGGTAGCTCCCAAGGTGAAACTCACCTGCTTGGCCGAGACCACAATTCTTTCAACAAAAGATTCTGGTTTGGTCAGAGCCTCCTCTTTCAAAGAACACATCACCAATTATACACAATGGTTGAACCAATTCACAGTTCTTCTCCAAAGAAGCCTCAAAGAGCGAAAATACGAATCCTTCAACACCCTACGAGTCTTCCAAGTAATCACGGCGGCCCTAATAGCAGGTCTAATGTGGTGGCACTCAGATTTCTGAGACGTTCAAGACCGTCTCGGCCTCCTCTTCTTCATCTCAATATTTTGGGGAGTCCTCCCTTCTTTCAATGCCGTTTTCGCCTTCCCACAAGAACGAGCAATCTTCACCAAAGAACGAGCATCCGGCATGTATCGAATTGTGGGAGATTTACCAATGGAGCTAATCCTCCCCACCATTTCCCTCACCATTACCTACTGGATGGCGGGACTGAAACCCGGAATTGATGCCTTCCTCATGACTTTACTGGTTCTGCTCGGCTATGTGCTCATTTCGCAAGGTCTGGGCCTTGCGTTAGGTGCAGCAATCATGGATGCTAAACAGGCTTCTACCATAGCTACTGTCACGATGCTTTCATTTGTGTTAACAGGAGTTTATTACGTGCACAAAGTGCCGTCTTGTATGGGTTGGATCAAGCACATTTCTACGACATTTTATAGCTATAGGCTGCTTATTAATATCCAGTACCGTCGAGGCAAGGAAATCTAGTCCTTGCTGGGTTGCTCTTCGCATTTTGGGTCGAGCAGTGCAACTTGCAAGTTTATTGAAGAAGATGTAGCCGGTCCAATTAGCCCAGCAGTTAGTGTTGGAGTCTTAGTCTTTATGGTTTTCGGTATAGGTTATTAGCTTACCTTGCATTAAGACGCACCGAAGTTTGAGATTTTGTACTGTTTTTAGAGCTTGTCCATCAAAGGGTTTCTAACTGTAATTCTTGAAAGGAAAAAAGAAAAAGATAATGAAGACTTGATGATTTATAACTGCGAATCAATTTTTTCCTGCAAGTTAGGTGTATTCTTCTTTGTGGGCATGCTAATATGATGCAACAAGAGATTTTTTACTTTAATGGAGTCATGGATGGATGTAGATCTATTAAAGAAACAAGCTACATTAAAAGTTTATTGTGTTTTTTTTTTCTCTTTTCTTCTATATTTAGTTTTTATGTGAGTGTAATTGTGTATTTAGTTCGCATGATAAAATATCTACAATAAAAGTCGGGGACATTGGACCTGCTAAATGAAAGGTAAATTCATACAAAAAATGACATGTCGAGAAACATAGATTTGGCCAGTAAGTGGGTCAAGACAATGATAGCCTTTATGCAATTTACTATAATCAAGAAAGACACAGTGATAGAAACGTGGTTCAAGTTTATTTTTAAAGTAAAGTCGCAACCGCAGATAACACAACGAACCAAAAATTTTGAGACTTCGGAACCAAAAAGTGCTTCGAATGGAGACTTGTGATGGAGAAGAGACGTGGGAAGACAATTAAAGATGTGAACGACAACGTCGAAGGCACAGGACCAGAATTAAGAGGAACATGAGTTGTGTGTGGTTTAGTTCAAGACAATCTCAACAATAGGAAGATGCTTTCTTTCGGCGCTACCATTTTGCTCGGGGGTGTGAAGACAGGCACTGCATTGGGCTATGGCATTTTGCTGCAAGGCATTAGTGCTTGAAACTGTCCACTCCAATCTGCCTGAAAAGAATGTACTTTGCAATTAAAAAAGCATTCAACAAAATGATGGAACTTGGTAAGTGTAGGACTAAGCACTTCTGATTTATGCTTAGTAAAATAAATCCAACAAAATTTGGTAAAGTGATCATAGAACATGTGTTGAAATATCCATAGTATATACATATTCATACATCCGTTAGCATATGTATTTTCATGATTTAATGTCCATTATTTGTAATCAAAATTTAAGATACAAAATTAGGATTAGGTTTATTTGGAGAATAATTTAGGATTGGATTTATTCCGACAATAACTTAGGATTACATTATTAAGAAAAATAAATAAGAAAATAGTTTAAATGCATAGTTGCCACGGGTGGCAATTAATAGCAAAAAATTATAATTATGGGAAGATTAAAGTACAAGTGAGTACCGAACTAGCAATGTGTCCACTTATCTGTTATGTGATTTGAGTTGTGTCAAACGTGATAGTTTTTTTTATTGATATATGCTTATATTATTACGTGGAAAGATTTGCTCATTACATGTGCAAGTATCTACCTTCAAAAAATATATATATGTGAGATATCTACATTGCTTACAAGGTGATATGTATAAGGTGCTTGGAATATTGTGACCTTATGATGGTCAAATACTTGGAGATTTTTAGAACCGAACTGATTTTTGGAGATTTGGTTTTCTCCAGAATCGGAACCAACCTAAATCTCTGAATTGAAATCTCTGAATTTTTTGTTTAGTTCGATTTAGAGATTTGGGTCGATTCGATTGGTTCGGTTCTCGGTGATTTTTTCCAATAAAATCCAATTTAAATACAAGAAATATCCCATTGTTCATATCTTAAACATACAAACACATTACAATAACATAAAATTAAATCCCAAATACAATCAAAGATATCATAAATCCCAAGTAAATCCAAAATATAATTAAAGACAAAAAACATGGCAATTTCGTTCTTCTTGAGAAATTTAAGGTTTCCATTCGAAATTTAGTTGGCCAACTAAATTTGGTAGAATATTTGGATCATTTGTTACCTCTGTAAAAATATAAATAAACCATATTAATTTTCAATTGAATGTAAATAATACATATAAATAAAAAATAATCTGAACATAATAAAAAATGAAAACAAACCTGATTCACAATCATCAAGCTCTTGAATAATTTCTTCAATTTCAATAGTTTTGTTTGAACTTCTCAACCAATCTTGCAAACATATAAGAACTTCAACTGTAATTGATAGAAGGGTAAAAATTAAAAGTATATAACAATATTTTAATAAAATATGCTACCTTTATAGAAAAAGTCCAATGTGTGATATGTTTATTTGTTGAAAGAATAATTGTTTAAATAGAATACAGAATTTAGGAGATTGAATAATAATTAATTGACATATAATTTATATACTTACAAAAAACGACATATAATTTGCAAATGAAAAATTTAAATGCAAATGAAAAGTTAATAGAGGAAAACAAAAACTATTAAAAATGACAAGCTTTTTTTAATTCATTTGCTCTTCCTTGCAAGTAATGAGTTATGATCAAGAAATCATAACATTTATCGCTTTTATTGTATAAAAGACCTTTGAACACATAAGTACACCTATTAATACCTTTGAACATCTTCGTACACCTTTGTACATATTTGAACACATATTAAACACCTTCATACATCTATGTTTATATGAATACCTATGAACATCTATGTACACCTTTGTACACATTTGAATACATTCTTACAACTATTGAACACTTATGATTATATGAACACCTATGTACACCTATGAACACACATGTACACCTTTATACACCTTTATTTGTATACATTTGAACACCTTCATACACCTACGAACACCTATGATCATATGAAGTAAGAACACCTATGTACAATTGTACACCTTTGTACACCTATGATTATATGGACACCTATGTACACTAATTTACATCTATGAACACCTATGATCATATGAACGCCTATGTACACCTTTGTACATCTATGAACACCTATGTACACTAGTGTACATCTATGAACACATGTGTACACCTATGAACACCTTTGAGTTGAACAACTATGATCAAATGTGTGTGTGTGTGTCTATATATATATATATATATATACTGTCTGCTACAATGATTTTGTGATCGCTAGAGTGATCGTTTTTTACTGCTACAGTGACCGTTTTTTACTGCTATAGTGATTTTGCTTTGTTTTCTTGCTGACGACGATAGTAAGATTTTACTGACCGATATTGTGTTTTTTCAGAAATCTCTGTTGCCTTCAGCGTTTAGTTTGAATATTATAGACATTATTGTCCTACGAACATTATTGGAGTAGAGAATAAATTCTCTTATGCTTTTTGGCAAAGCACCAGTGTTGGACCAAGGGTG
>CAODLS010457593.1:0-18017 GCA_948243855.1 Flueggea neowawraea | reverse complement strand
TTCTGGTTGAGAGACTTAGGGATAAGAGTAATAAGAGTATGATTAACAATCTCAACCGAAGTCCGGCGCTGGAAGACCTCATGAACAAAATGAGTAAAAGAATTCTTAATTACATCCCAATGTTTCTGCATGAAAATAGGTTGCATACCATTTGGCCCAGGAGCCTTAAGAGGACCCATAGTCATTAAGGCATAACGAATTTTTTCCACAGAAGGCAGACTGTGCAGATGGTCCCAAGAAGATTCGGCAATAATATTGAAGCCATTTTCTGTGGACAACTGATTATATTGACTTTCTTCCAAATATAAAGATTGGAAAAATTATACAACAAGGTCCTTAAGAGATTCTTGACTAGTGATAAGATTATCATCTTGATCCAATAGAAAGAAGATTTTGTTTCTTCCTCTATTAATCACCGCTGAAGTGTGGAATTACCCAGTATTAAGATCACCCAAGGCAATCCAATTATCTCTTGATTTCTGCTTCCAGTAGCACTATTATTGATAGAGCATAAAGGACAATTCAGCATGAAGAGAAGTGTCTAAATCACTAAGAAAAGTGTTGTGTGTAGTTTCCAAGGAACGTTGAATTCCTGCTAAAAGATTAAGAAATCTTTTTTTTCTTGACAAAAATATTGCCAAAGACAAATTTATTCCAACCTTTCAGCTGAGTAACCATAATGCCCAACACTGAATTAAAGTCAATCCCATTATTCCAATTAGTAGCAAAAAACTCAGAAAATCTATTGTCAGCCAACCAAGGAGCTTGAGATCTGAAAAGGTGATGGTGTCCCCGACCAGAATATCAGATTTCAAATAAGCAAGATGTTCAACATAAGAGTCTGGGAAAGCCACTTTCCAACAATATTACTTAAAGCCCAATCCAACTTTTCAAAGACTCCATTGCGTTCCCAAGTAAAGAGTGAACCAGTAGATTCAATGTCAATTAAATTGCAGTCATTTACACAGTTAGTAAAGTCCTGCAATTGATCCGCTGAAACTGGCCTACCTCCTTTCTTGTCGCTCTGATGTAAAAATGAGTTAAAGTCACCCATCAAAACCCATTTCTCATACATGTTGATCCTAATCTGTCTAATAATATCCCAAAGCTCTTTACGATTAGTGAAATTAGGACTGCCATACACAAAACTTAGAAAACTTGCAAAACCATTCATTTGTATATAGCAATGAATAATTTGTTTATGAAGAAGTATAAGGGTTACCTGGATTCTTGGATCAGACCAACAAATCCAGATTCCACCAGAAAAGCCTTTAGCATCTTGACGTAAATGAAATTGAAACCCTAGTTTTTTGATAACGCATTCAGCTTTTTGTCCACTAATCCATGTTTCCAAGAGAATAAACACTTGGGGATTATAAATACTTTTTAAATTCCTGCAAGCTGCAGCAAAACCAACACTTGCATAACCTCTAGTATTCCAGCTTAAATCATAAGAAAAAAAAGAAAGAGGAATAAAACACTTAGCTGATCGAGACATCAACTTCCTCTTGCTGGAACACGTCCATGACATCTTTAGGGTCTTCAATGGCTGAATTAATATTCACATCCTCAGTGTTGGGATTGTTAACATCATAAGGCAGTGAATGTACGATGACATTAGAGGAAGATGATAAAGTTGGTGGGTCGAACTGATGAATTGGTTTAGCTGGAGGTGTAGGAGGTATAGGGTCATCAACATCCATTACCAAGCTGGACGGAATAGCTTTAGGGGCCATAGGTAATACCAATTGGGGCTCCAATGTTGTTTGAGGCAGTACAGTAGACATAAGAGTGAATTTAGACACCAATGATCCAACTGAAGCATAAGGGCTGGTCTTGGCCTAAAAAATAGTGGCAACCCTATTGGAACTTACGAATGTGTGTTTGTTGGAGCTCTTAGATTTAGTATGAGGTGATCTTTGGCTTGAAGAAAGCGTCTTGTCCTTCCCTTTTGTTTGTGCAACGAATTTAACCATGTTATCCACTATAGGGGCCAACAAAAGTTCTTCATTTCCTTCACGAAGTTTTGGTGTGGATGACATGGTAATTGGTGTCTCAGATTGTGGATCGGAAACTGAATCTTCCTCATTGGCAATAACCATGAATCTTGAACCATATGAAGGTTTTGCTGATGAAGTCCTTTATGATTTCAGGTGGATTACTTTTTTAGTATTGAGTTCCTTTGTTATCTTGTCGGCCTCTCCCACCTCATTCTTTTTACGCCGTGGACGTATTTGCATTAGCATCCACAGACCAAAGTCGGCATATAATTCTAGTCTTGCATTTTTCTCTTCTTGCTTCTTCTGAGATTGAATCTCTGTTGGGTCCCTCTCTGTCAGGTTTACTAAAGGGTTTAACTCACATGTTTCCTGCTTATGACCATACTTTTCGCAAACGAAGCAAACCTGGGGTAATCCTTCATATTCCACTCGGAAAATCCTCCCCCATAGCTCAAACTTAGATTTAAGGGGTTTTTCAAGATCAACTTCAACACTAATACGAGCAAATTTGCCTCTAGCAGCAGCAAAGGTGGTTTCGTCAATACAGAGATTTTTACTAATAGTATTCCTAATATCAGTAAGAAAGCTTTTGTGGAAGCACGATAATGGTAGATCTGGAATGCGTATCTACACCGCAACTCTCTTAATACTTTCATGTTCCTAGTCGAACGCCGGAGTCCAACGCTGAACCGTGACATAATGATTTGATACAAGCCAAGGGCCTTCGAGCAAGGCAGTTTCATAGTCCGCTTGATTAGTGAACCGTAACACATAAAAATCATTTCACACGTCTGTCCATGTGATCGGTCCTTTGGGTTTCCACAAATGCATCAACCTGTCGTGAAGAGTTCGAAATCCTATCGTTCGGCCAAGCAATTTCAGAACGAGAGTTCCCTTCCATGGTTGACATAATTCAACATATCGGTCCTTAGTGAGCTTTATACTCGGACAATTATCATCAGCTTCTGACATCTTTTGATTGGTTTTCAGCAATTCACCAAACAGATTTTCAACTTCAGAAGTCAATCTGTGAGTCAGAGGTAGGAGTACCTAAGCGAGTTTCCTTGAAAGAGATATTCGCGAAAACATCTCGATTGGTTACTTGTTCAGTCTGGGGTTGTGAGCGTTTCTGATTGAAGAGTGTCGGGGGAAATCTTCTGGAGAAGATGCTCTTCTTGAGCGTTTGTGACCCGTTGTGTTTCAAAAGTCATTAGAAGGGACGACGTTGAGGAGTTTTCCATGAGAATGAGTGACAGTCGGGGAAAGGCCCAGGGGCGGTCGACAACGCTTGAGGAAGAAGACACTGTGGTTAGGGCTTCGAGAGACAGCTAGGGATTGATCCCCAATTTGGGGCTGGAACAGGAAAAGACAGAGGACAACGGTAATTTTTTTTTGAAAACGCAACGCAAAGTGAATGCAGCATTTTAGTGTGAAATATGAGAAGTTTAAAGATGTGAAAAACTAGTATTGGAAGAAGAAAAATAACCCTCATTTATTTGTTTTTACATTTACAATATACTCCCTTCTTTCTTTATTTTTTTTAAGATAAATTATTTTTTATTAAAATAAGTAATATTTTATAAAATTAAAAAAATTAATATTTTTTATATTTACTTTCTTATTAAATTACTACACAAAATATTTTGTCATCTTCTTATTAAAATTAATATAATAATTAATATCATATAATTATTTTTTAATATGTGTGTTAAAACTTTAAAAAATATTTTTTAAAAAAACGAGGGAGTAATGTTTTTGTTGTGTGTCGTTTTATGCGTCTTTCCATCAACATAATTGACGTATTTAGGCGAAACTACTTGGAATATATATATATATATATATATATTATTTAGATCATGGTTTTGATTTGCCAAATTGTTGTTGATGTAATTAAACCCATTTTGGTGGGGTGGGGTGGTGTGGTAGGTGAGCATGCTTTTGCACATGTCCAATTTTAATTATGTTTCACATTTTTTGATCAAAAATTTGATGCTTCAAAATGTACAATGTCTGCATGGTAATGTTTAGCGGTCATACACTATTACTGATTGTGCTCGACTCTACTTTTCATCGTCAAAAAAAAAAGTGCAATGGCATTCTTTAATTGGACCATTTCGTTCAATTCAAGAAATGTGATTCTGGTTTTTCCAAATTTAATATCTCCACCAAAATGTATCTTCTTTTTCTTGCCAATTGAATTGAGAGGAAATTATGTGGTGTACGATCAACTTTAAATTTTATAATATAAATTTGGTGACTTTTTTTTATATTTTCATTGTTTTTATGGGAGAAACATTAATAAACACACATACCCTATCATTTGAAAAAACTCCTAATAACATATTTTATTTTTTTAATTTGGTATTTTTTGCATTTTGAGTATATTTAGGAATTTTTTCATATATTTTGATTTAATGTTGAGATATCTAAAAATGATATTTAATTTTTTGAAAACATATCTTTACCAACAAAAAGTTGAGGCCATATTTTTGCAATTACTTTAGTCGAACAACTTCTTTAGAGGGCTTTGGATTTCACAATTCAGAACAACTTAAATAAAGCCCATATACACATTGAAGCTTTGAACATGAAGCCCATTTCTAGCTCAAGTTAGTGTAAGAGACTCCGGTTCTTGTGGTCGACAATAACTAAGAAGACCACATTTTATTAAGCCACCACAATTAGGGTTTTCTATTCAATGTCAATCCCATCGCCTTTCGCGACAGAGCCGCTCGGTACTTTCGCAGTAGCACTATAAGGTATGCTCCACTGAGCTATCCTCTTTTCTGGAATTCATTAAAGATTCAGTATTTCATCATCTAACTCTTGTTTTTAATGTGTGTGTTTGTTTAAAGATTGTTGCTTTTTTGTTAATTGAATTGCAGAGATGGCCAAGTCGAAGAACCACACAGCGCACAACCAGTCCTACAAGGCCCACAAGAATGGGATCAAGAAGCCTAATAGACACCGCCACACCTCCACCAAAGGGGTATGCATACCTTCATATTTCTTCTTTCTTTCTTTGTTCCTGTTTTGGCCACGTTTTGTTTCTAATGAGTTGTTTGGTTTGTGTAGATGGACCCCAAGTTTTTGAGGAACCAGAGGTATGCCAGGAAGCATAACAAGAAGAATGGAGAGGGCTCCGCCGAGGAGTAGACATTCTCTTGTCCGTTTCTTACTAGTTTAGTGAATCTCAGGCGATTTTATCTATTGTGTTTTGTTTCTATTTTATCATAGTGGCTGTAATGTGACGCCTTTGTTTATCGATGATGGATGGCTTGTTAACTTGAGTTTTGAATTAAGGATTTGGATCAATTTTATGCTGTGATCTTGTTCTATTTTTATGTCATTTGATCTTTAGCTTCCACTTTTGTGCCTTGTGATGATCATTGTACCAGCTTTCCGTCTGTTGCATCTTTTGCTAAATTTGTAAAGATGATATCTTTTGGTCATCGTTAGATTGACTGGATTAGGAAATTGTTAGGTGATGTGGTTTTGATGAATTTGCATTGACTTCATTTCTGGAGTGAGCATCGCAAGTTTCATGAGTAGTTTCTGAGTGAATGAGGAAGTCTATCTACAACATTTTTACTTGATTCTTATGCGGTGTTACCTCCACTTTTTCTGAACCGGGCAATCTTGGCAACGGGCAACCTTTTGAGTAATGTGTTTAGAATGATTTGATGATACAGTTGAACAGGTTGTGTAACATGGAATGAGGAGGGTTGTGTGCCAACTTGGGGTTTTGACCATTTATTCTAGTGATGGAAATTGTAGAATGAGAGGTTTATGTGCTATTTTTGTCATTCAATTGCGCGGATAATTGTTCTGCTACCCTCAGTTCTTGCAAGGATTGATCAACGGTGACAAATTGAAAATAACGATAGCCGTACGGAATTTACAGCTGATTTTCGTGTGAGTGTGTTCCTTTCTTGCAACCATCAAATGGAATATCTAAATCCGGTGTTAAGCCTCAGGACAATAAAATAGGACAATTAATGTTGATGGTGTCATCGAGATTGAGAAGCAGATGAACTTCAAAATTGAGATAATTATTATATCTAAATCTAAAAACTTATGTTCCAATACGAGAAATAAATTATGACCTCAAGCATGTTTGACAGGGAACTGATGACATACAAGAAGAGAACACACCAATACAAAGAATTTCAGGCCAGACACTGATCGATAAATTCTTCACCGAAATGTCTCTCGTAATGTTGCGGCAAGTTCTCGATCTCCTCTTCTAAGTTGGTACATGGTTACTGTGGCACTCTAAACACAAGTATCTTCAAAATTTTATGGTTTTCGAGATTTTCAGGCAGCAACTGGTTCACCTAGTGCGCTGGAAACATGAGCTTCAACCTGCCCCATAAACCAAAAACTGCTGTCACAAGCTTGCAGATGGATGGTTCTGTCTTCATCTTAACAAATATGTGCAACTATCAATGTGGGTGAATACGCATCAGGAGTGGGACATCAGATAATTGTTTGTTGAAACGGTTGATTTGCATGCAATGTATAGGACACAAAGATCAAAACTTGTTTCGATGTGTATTTTAAATGCAAACATTTCTAACAATATAAACGCATGGTTGTATCGAAATAATTTGAGATGTGATATAGAGTATGAACTCCAACAGGAAATGATTCGACCAACTCCATGATCAAGAAGTGAAATGGTTGCAGTTACAAATGTATGCACTGAAACAAGACTATGAAAACTGATAACCTCTAAAATGTGTAACAGTGTTTCAATTGTTTTTTGCCATTTAACGTGGAAAATAAAACTGCAACTGACAGACTAGCGCCTTGATGTTATAGATTAAAACTAAAGATTCAGAAGTTTACCTTTGCTGACTTGAAAAGCTCATCAAGAACTTCAGACAAAGTAGGATGTGCATGAACTGTAAATTTTATATCCTGCAAATACCAATGATAATTATTTATGGATTAACAGAAGTGGAAAATGGACACTGTACCCAAGTACGGTTAAACCAAATTGAAGCTTTCCAAAAACCAGAAAACAAAGAGGACAGTTGCTTCATTCTCAAGGCATTATTACGCCAGAGCACATAGTGGGCAAAGAAAGCAACCTGAATGCGAGTCCCCAATGCAATAGCATTGGAAGCTTCATGGATGAGATCTGCGGCGTGCAATCCGAAAATATGGACTCCAAGAATCTCCCCAGTGTCAGGTCTGTATATCAACTGTAATAAAGAAAACGAAAAAGAAAAGATTTTTAAAAAATGGAAGCTAGTGAATCATCTTTAAGAAACAAGAAACCATTCAAGGCTTTATGAAAAAGATTAAAAGCAATTAAATTTTATGAAATGATCAATTAGTTATTCATAGGAAGAGTCAGAATCTTGTACACAATAGAAACTTACGTTAAGACAGAAGTAGAATACAAATGGAAATATACCTTGGCAAGTCTCTCTACTTCATTTTCTGCTAGAGCCTTTGTGTTGGCCTTAAAACTTGTCTTGGCAATACTTCAAATCCTTCTGCCTCTGCTTTCTCCCTGGCTTGGGGCTGCAAATTTACATATTTGTTGAAGGGTTTGTATGTGAACATACTTTTAACTAGAAACTCCTTTTCCACAACCAAAGGAGGAGAAAATGCATAAAATATGATGTAATGATCTCAGATTTTTAATACAAGTGTTCAGGGCAGACATTTAACAATCTCAAATAACATTTATATCTGTTCAGAAGTTTCTTAAGCAATTGATGTTTATATCTTGCATATAAGGTTCAAAATAAGAAGGTATCGTTATAATGTTTCTATTTGATAGAATGCACTCGCTAGATTAAAACATATACCTCTGTTAATCCAACCATACTGATTTCAGGATGAGTGAAACATGCTGCTGGTATACTTAAATGATTTAGCACATGATCTCTTCCGGTAACTTGTTCAACCACTACACCAACAAAGCAAAATATGAAATGGCCATACAAGGAAGCATCAAATTGAAGTCACAATGTATCAGCTCACAACCAACCTGAAATTCCTTGCGCACTAGCTGCATGAGCAAGCATCATTTTCCCATTTGCATCACCAATACAGTATAAGTGTGGAACCTATTTGATGAAATAAATTGAGCGAAAAAAAAGAGTGAGGAGTTTCTATAAAACACGCTATCAGAAAACTTGTTAAACTACCCAAAATTAAAAAATCCAGCTACAGAAATCATGAGTAATTTCCATTTCCATATAAAAAACTGTTGACAATGAACTTTTTGACTGACCAGATTCCCATTGGCATCAATAACACGCATGCGCTCATCAACAGGGACAAAACCACGTTGTGTTACTACATTGATCTACAAGGGAAGGAAGAACAAGTTATAAACAGTTCTTTGATTTGAAACTATGATTAAGATGCAGTCAAATTATCATTCAAACAGACATACATTCTCCAGGCCAAGACCCTTGGTGAATGGAGCTCTTCCAGTGGCAATCAGAGCTGCATCTACCTACAACAAAAGCAAATCCCAGGGTTACAGCAGACATCAAGAAATATAACTTCCGACCACAAAACAAAGGGAGAAAACACTGTAAAATGGCAAATTGCATATAGCTACATGTTATCTCATTAATGTTCAGAATACATAAATTGTTAAATATTCTTGCTTTGGAATGAACTTATTGTCAAAGTACTACATGCATAACATGTCAGGATAAGAACACAGATAAAAAGAATTTGAAGAGAAGGGAAGTTCTCTACTGTTTTGATATTCTAAGATAATCTATTTTTTCAATTTAGGGTACCAGAATAAGATCAAAATGGACGCAAGCAATGCATCTTATTTCAAGATTCATCAATTCACAAGACTCAACAGACAAAAAGATTACCTCCAATGTATCCTTTAGTTCTTTGGTCTTAGCATCAATAAGCTCAATGGTGACTGGCTTCCCATCCTTTGCTGGAGTAATCTAAAAATGACACCAATCGAAAATGAATGTCATGCATGAGAAAAGGCAAAAGCAAGGGTACTGAAAACAAGAATGAAAGATAAGAACAAGGGCTAAAAGCATCACAGAAATATTTACTTCACATTACCTTGGAGGCAAAGACTCCAGTGTGATAGTCAATTTTCCGTGGATTTATTAGAACCCTCTGAGCCATCTTTCCAATTTCGGGATCAAAACCAGGCATAAGCTGATCTAGAGCTTCAACAAAGGTAACCTAAAACAAACCATTTGAAATTTAGTGTCTTCGAACTAAGCTGATGAATTTAAATCAGTATACAGCGATAACAATAAATTAGCCTCTATTGTGTTAACGTATATATGTGTGCTTCGGTGATGAAATGATTGTAATTATTACCTCACTTCCAAGTGCAGTATAGACATCACTAAACTCTAGACCAATGTAGCCACTTCCAACAATTGCAATCCAATCGGGGACAAACTCTAGCTTTAGTGCATGATCACTTGTTATGACTGTCTTACCTGCAAATCATTACACTTGGAATCAGGATAATACAAGCACAATGAAACAAAAATTTTGCTTAAAACTGGGATAAAAGATCTTCAACTTTTACAAAAACCTTAAATTATGAGGCAAAGGTCGAAGTGTTGTATAAAATGAGAGAAGAGAGGAATGGTTACCATCAACCTCAATGCCCTTGGGGACAAAAGGGACAGAACCAGTAGCAATAAGGATATCTTTTGCAGTCACGATGTTGTTCTTCCCATATTTCACCTTTTGTGGACCCTGAATGAATTAATTAAAAATTCTTTAAATGCCTTAGGTTTCAAAGATCAGTGCATAAATCACCACAGTTTGGAAATACAAATTCAAAGCATTGTAAATAAAAGCAAATTAAATGTTCTAAAACGAAAAAGGAAAAGAGTTTTCAAGTTACCAAAATTTCTCCAAAACCGGTCAATATATCAACACCAAGTGCCCTCATGGAATTCGTCAAATTATTACGAATTTTTGTGGCCAGATTGTTTGCATGATCAGCTACTCCCTGTCTGTCGTATCCAGCAGCAGCAACCTATTATATTTTTAAATATAAACACAATCACTACAACATAAAAGGCTGAAAATTAATCTGGCAAACGAACTAATAATTAAATTAGAAAAAGAAATCATTACCTGCAAACCCAAAGCTTTCAAGTGATGCTCACTTTGAAGTTCACGCATCCGACCACTCACAGCCAAAAGAGCTTTCGAAGGAACACAACCTCTGTTCACGCACGTCCCTCCTACCACGTCTCCCTCAATAATAGCAGTTTTCAGACCCTGCAGTTAGTTATACTCCGTCACATTCAGACTATCCAAACAGCAACTTACAGAAACTTAGAATATCTGAAAAGTGAAAAGCCTCAAAGATCAGAGGAAATTACAAAAAAATACCTTCTCAACAGCATGGAGAGCAGCACCATGACCACCAACACCAGCTCCAATAATGATCAAATCATAATCGAAAGACTTGGGAGGGCTGCCATTGTCTGCAGCGGAAGCAGAAATCCTCTTGGAGCGAGTACGAGTCTGGATGTGAAGCCGCTGGTGGTGAGAGCGAGAGACGGTGGAGAAGCCGAAGGCCTCACGGCGGAGGCCGCAGAAGCGGAGGTTAATAGGCTTGGAAGGGGCAAATGGGAGGGAATCGAAGGTGTAATTTGATCTGGCAAAGGTGGCGGCGGTTGGTTGAGGGACGGAGAGAGTTATTGAGGACTGCATTTTGGTGGTGTGAGGTGAAGATCTGGAGAGAAGAAGAAGTGATATAAAGAAGAGAGTGAGTATAGAGGTTGGGCTTTGAGAAGTCCGTTGAGAGTTCAGAAATCGGCGGAGATATCAAGGTGCGGCTGATAGATAAACCTTCCCTTTCCTTCTTCCACTTTGTTAATTGTCCGGTCCCACTCTGCTGCTTTGCTTGCACACGTGGCATTTTGGCATGTGGCAGTGGCTTTGCTGTTGAAATCTATCTGACGACATGCAGTCCTTTTTCCGCGCTTTTGTAGACTGCAGGTCGTTCTTGGGAATTACGCAAAGTGGTTTTTTGCAGTTTGGAAGCCGAACATTGCTAGAGAAAGGTTCGGCTCAAATGATTATCGATGAAGGTTGCACAAAGGGGAAGAAAGTTCTTATCCTCACAGTTTTTCTGTAAGTTGTTTGGCAAGGTGAATTTGGTGGAGGTTAGCAACGCATTCAAGATGTTTACGTAGAAGTGCTAAATTTATCTTGGAAAAACAAACTTGCCTCACATAGATTTTAATTATGTATTGATTCGACTCACATTCATGAATTCAAATTATGCCAAGTAAGTATTGACGATTTATAACCAAATAGGGTATCCAATAGTTGATATTGATAAAGTTATTGGACCAAAATTATAGCTCAAATTAATTATGCGATAGTATTATATTATTTTCTCTTCTAAAATGTCAAATCAATCAAAGATAATTAAAAAAAGACTTGCATTATTAACTTCCTTTTAACAAGCTTACAGCAAAATCATGCAAATATAAATATGTTAATCGACAACATTTTAGGGCGAAACCAAGTTGATGGGACCTCAAAAAAAGTCAGAAATCAAGGTTTGAAAACTTGAATGACAAAAAAAAAGGGTTTGGGAACTTGGAAAAGGATAAGAGGGTGTGAGTTGCAAGTATGTGTTCGCACGCCCCTTGTACCCATTGAATCCGCCAATGGTGGAGGTCTTTGAAGGAAAATTGTCCAACGATTATGAACAAAACTCTAAGAGAGTAAAGCAATGGAGACGAAGAGAGAAAATAACCAAGTTCCCTTAGAATGACTAAGTGATGTAGTATTTGTAAGAATGAGAAGGCTTACTGTATTGTGTTACGCGCATGGGCAAGATCAAGTGGGCATTGTGGATATAAGCAATAAGCATTAGCGTATACACAATGTTAAAGATAGTGTATGTACAATGACATGGATTTAGGAGCCGTAGTCCTTATGCATGCTGTTCATTCATATGCATTGTATTAAAGGGCAAGAGAGAGTGTTGATGGTAAATTTTAAATGTGTTAAATTAAATTGTTGATCATGCCGTTGCGCAAAATTGAAACCTTAAGTTTGTTATACGTGAATAATAGATCCAACTGTGGATATTTTATTTTTGTCCAGGGGACAAATCAATCTATCAGTGGATGCTAGTTGATACAAAGTGCAACTAATTGTTAATGATTATGAACTAGTTAGTGGTGCTGACAGTATTATCTTGGATTGTTTGGTAGCAACCACACAACACAATGCACTCAACATGACTGTGTGAACCTGCGGAGGTAAGCCCATGTGTGAATGAAGGCCGCTACCAAGTGGTGTTGATATTCCTCCTGACAGCAACCAACCTTCGGCCGCATCCGCAGCACTTTCGCTACCGCCGGTGTCTTGGCTCCTATTCCTTTCCTAATTGTTACCGTCTTTTCCCCATCCAATCGTCTTCCCCCACGTGGCAACCCAACCCATGACAAGACTAAAATCACGAGTTGGTACACCACAGTTTGGTGCTCACGTGTTTGCCTGTCGCTCAATGATTGGTTGGGCTTCCACGTCCTTTGCCTTGCTGGAACCGGAATGCCAATCTAGGTCAGTGAAAAACTACACGTGCTGTATTCCATGCGTCGCTAATCAGGGGAATCTGTGCTCTTCTCTCAGGCACGGTGGGGTTGGGACCCACTCAAAAGACAAGACCCCTCTCGTGAGTCGTGATTGGATCGCCAAAAGAAAGAGCGTGGAGTGCGTGGGAATAGAACCCAGTGGCATTCCCGTGATTTTAATCAAAGGGTATTATCGTACGACTGTTTCTTAAAACATTTCTACGTGTACCATTAATTTTTCTTTTCTTTTCTTTTCTTTTTTTTTTTTGGTCCCCCTTTCCTCCCTGTCTCTTAGCGAAGGTCGATACCAGCTCAGAAAAGAATAAAAAGGTGGAGAGAGAAAATTAGAGAGAGAGAGAGAGAGAGAGAGATCGAAGGTTCAATTTGCTGTGGCAACGGTGGTTAGGGTTTGCTATTGATCCCGGAGCCCTAAATTTTTATAGCTCTTTCGAATTGTTCCTCTCTTTTTATCTCTCCCCTTGTTTATAAAACGCTAATTCAGCTTCCTCCTTAGCCAATCTCTAGTGGCGTTTGAATCTCGTCAATTTTGTGGCTTCTAATTTGAATCACAACGTGAGCAGCTGCTATGGGGGCGCCAGAGAAATCGCAAGCGAACTCTAATTCGATGCAGGTAACTCCTTCGAGCTTCTTAGTTTTTACCCTAAAATTGTAGGTTCTGCGTCCTGAAGAGCAACGTTACTCATTGATTGCGGTTATCTTATTACTAAATCTATTGCTTGTTATTAATTTCCGAAGCGTGAACTTCACTTTGGTGCTGTGAGCGTTAACGTTGTAACCCAGTTGGGCCGGCTTTTTTACTACTATGTTTTCAGTTCTTTGTGCGGTAATTTAGTCTCTCGGGTTTTGTTCAAGGTTAGAATACAACACCTTGTTGGTTCTTAAATTTGTATTGGAAGGATTAGTAAGGATAATGGCCAGACGGTATTGCGGCATTTTTCAGTGGACACTATAGTGTTACTATATTCAAGAGTCAAGACGATGTTTATGGGCTATAAAATTTGCAATCTCGTATGAATTTTGAATTTGCAATACTAGTTTTTGTGTGCCGTGTTTGCTGGAGTATACTTGTTATATATTGCTCTGTGTATGTTGAAGTGTTAGTCTAGGTTTATCTCTATCCTAGTTGAAGAACACATTGATTTGAATGTAGCATAAAAATTGGCGGGATCATATCTTGTAATGGTGGAGTTTAAGTTTGGGAAGCTTTTTCTATTTATTGGCCTGTTGGAGGAGAAAATAACTTATGCCTCATTACCACTTGATTAGTTCTGGCCTTTTTGTCCTTTTTCTGGTGACTGATGATTTAGAGCTTGTTGCCATGACACTGTTGCTCTGCATATTGTTGGGTTTTAAAGGCAATTTTCACTACACAGTGACGACGCAATTTTCACTACACAGTAATGACACAATAATTTTTATGTATTTAATACTGTTTATAGTTATTTTGTCGTTTTCATTTCACTTTGTTACCTGTTCTTCCTCTTTTTGTGGAGTTCCCAATATTTTTGTACTGCATGGATATTTTGAACTGTACAAAAATGTTCCTATTGAAATTCAAGTTGTGTGGTCTTCATTAGTGAGATTATTACTCAGAAGGTGCTGCATTGTACTTGTCATATTTGCTATGTTTTCTTTAAAGTTTCTCTCAGACTAATAGTATTCTATGTTTTGAGTTATGACTGCTTTTTTTCTGTTTAGATGGTTGAGTAGTTATGGTATATGTTGTTTTTTTTTTTTACTGCAGAGGGTGAAGGTATACCGTCTTAATGATGATTGTAAGTGGGATGACCAAGGGACTGGCCATGTGACGGTTGATTATTTAGAGGTCTGTTCATGTTCTTGACTGGGTTTTTTTATTCAATTAAATGCTAAAAAATTTATATAAATTCATCAATTTTTTTAGGTGCCCATTTTGTTGAATGTAAAATTTGTTGTGCAGAGATCAGAAGAACTGGGCTTGTTTGTTATTGATGAAGAAGACAATGAGACACTACTTTTACATCGTATCATGCCAGATGATATTTACAGGAAGCAAGAAGGTTTGCATTTTACTGTTTCTCCACAACCCTACTAGCTGTTGGGGATTTTTTTTTTGTTGGTTGGTTTATGGCATTTGATTGCATTTCTTTGTCCGTCTAATAATATTTATTTTATTTTTCAGATACAATAATCTCATGGAGAGATCCAGAGTGTTCAACAGAATTAGCACTTAGCTTTCAAGAGACCACTGGGTGCACTTATATATGGTAAAACTTATATATACATGTGTTTTCTTTATTTTGATCATTCTGGTCAACCTGCTATCATTTGATACAACCATGCCTTCTTTTGGGTTCAGGGATAATATCTGTACTGTGCAAAGAAATCTGCAGTTCAAAAATCTGATCAGTAAGTGTTTTGGTATTTGGTCAAAGACTATGAATTGTGTGCTTCTTTCTTATTCTCTGATTGAATCTTGAACTAGTAACCCATATGGATCTTGAAGCTGCTTCCTACTATACAACGAAACATTGGATCATCTGGGGTAAACCAAAATCATTTGCTATTTTTATGATCTAACTGGTTGAAACATTCTCTTTCTTTGCATCAACTATACATATAAGAGAAAACATCCCTGGCTTTTATTTATCAATTAGTTTATGCATCAGTTGTGGTATGTTCTTTGTTGTGTGACACTGACTAGAGAATTCAATTAAATGTGTATTAAACATATGAAACCACCATCTTCAGCTTCTTGAAGGTGTTGTGTTCCCTTACATCTTCTTTAGTCTTGATGAAAATTTGTTGATCTAGCATTATATGCATCTACTTTTTCGAATGGCACATTTACGGTTGAAATTTTGACAATTTTTGCAGACGAGACATATCACAGCATGAACAGTGATTTGAGAGAATTACCTGCTGTGGAGCTTTCTACACTTCCCTTAATACTTAAGGTTTTGATGGATGCCTAACCTTATGTTTTGTTTGCCCTATTAAGCTATAATTTTCCTTTTCTTCATTAACGGGTGCGTTGAATGTGATTTTGTTCAATATCTTGTTTCTTTTCTTTAGATTTTTCCCTTATGAGCTTGTTGTCATATCGTCTCCAAATGTTTTATTTGCCATTGCAAAATACATATATTTCTGTGACCTGTAAATGGGATGTTTGGTTGCAGTTCTTATCAGTAAAGTATGCATTGAAATTGATTCAATATGTTTGAGAGAAAAAGTTAAAGTTCTCAGTTTCCTTGTGCTTCTTCTTCTTCTTCTTTTTTCTAAAGATTATATTTTATAATTTTTCTTCTAAGAACCTATTTTTCAGTAGCTAGTGTATATATTAAACCTTTGAGATTCCCTTTATCAAGAAGGTTATAATCATTGTCCTTCTTATTTATGTACTTGCGTTTTTGAATTGCTGATATTGCACTCTTGGCTGTTCATTTTCTCATGCTCATGGATAGTTTTCTTTTTCTTAATTATGTGGAGTTTGAAATGAATTTTAGCCTTGTGTGATAAATACTGGGCACCGTGTCTTTCTTTCTTTCTTTCTTTCTTTCTTTCTTTTTGTGTGTGTGTGTGTGTGCAAGTTTTTCATAAGGCCTCTGTGGATGTCTCTCAAGATTCAAATCTTACAACAATATTAACATTTCTTCACTTGTATCAATCTTTTCATTAAAGGATCTCTAACTTAGTTTAATGCTTTTGGTTGTTAGACTGTGTCGGAGAGTGGAATTGCTGACCAGATGAGGCTGACAGAGCTCATATTGAATGACGTAAGCTTCGAATAGATTATGTGACCTGTAGTTTCTTTGGCTTTTCAGTTTGGTACATTGGACTTTTGAGTTATTTTTCTTCTCTTAATGCAGCAAGAATTTTTTCGCAAGCTGATGGACTTGTTTAGAATATGTGAAGACCTAGAAAATGTTGATGGTCTACACATGATTTTTAAAATAGTCCGGGGAATCAGTGAGTAGTCATCTCTACCCTGCATGTTATTAGCATTCTGGTATATTACTTATGTGCAGATTCTCATCTTTTTCTGTATTATTTTTTGCAGTTTTGCTTAATAGTCCTCAAATCTTTGAGAAAATTTTTGGGGATGAATTGATAATGGATATAATTGGTGCACTTGAGTGTAAGTACTGTTTCTGTTTGTTAACAAAATTCTTGTTTTTGAATGAAATTTTTTTAAGTATGGTTTGCCTCTGTTGCTTGGTAGCATGTATTTATTCCATGGCTTTTTAGTAGCGTTCTGATTAAGTGTTAAGAGGTGATGTTGTTCTGCTGGATCTACTCTATTGCTAGTGATAATCTTTCATTGTAATTTGAATTCAGGAAGTTACGTATTCAATTTTTTTCTTCATTATGATGTCAATGGTAACCCTTGTTGCTATTTCTTCATAGAGCTTCCAGGTTTCCTTTATAACTTAATCAACTCAAATAAAATTTGCTGAGGCGTTCTATTTTTATGCATAGGCATTGTGTATTCATGGCTCTGTCTTGCAGTATTTATTCGGTGAATATGGCATGAAAGATATTTTGCTGGAAAGGTCTGAATTGTTAGTTAAGACCTATAGATAGAACATGACTTCTTTAACTGTTTTGCTGAATTCAAATGTTCTCCTGTGGTCAGCATTATGGATTTGGACCTGTTCAGTCTTTTAGTTTTAATATCAATTAACTTTTTATATGTATTTGGTTTTCTCTGATGGCAATTCATATGTTTGGGGAATATTTACTGGAGTCTTTTGTTGAACAACTTTTTTTTTTTCTTTTTGTTTATGTACACATAAGGATTGCTTAATTTTACATATATAACACGGAGATAATGCATCATTGTACTTTTTATGATATATTTCTGTTAAATGAAAGTACTTAATATGTTGACATGCCTTAAGTTTGATTTCCAGATGATCCTGAGGTTCCTAACATCCAACATCACCGTAATTTCCTGAAAGAGCATGTTGTTTTCAAGGAGGTAGCTTGTTGTTAATAACTTCAATGTCTTTTTGGTCAAAATATCTTTGTTCGTGATTTTTGGGAGTGGGAATTTACTCCTGTTGCAATTGACGTGTTTTTCTTATTTAAGGCCATACCAATTAAAGATCCACTTCTTCTGTCAAAGATACATCAGACATATAGGGTTGGTTATTTGAAGGTATTTGTTTTTGCGATTGTATTGGCATTGGATTTATTTTTTTTGTGTGGTTGAGGATTCTTATCTTATTTATGTCTTTCAGGATGTTGTTTTGGCCAGAATACTGGATGAGCCTACTGTTGGAAATCTCAATTCGATAATTCATGCAAACAATGCTATTGTAAGACTTTGATGATTCAGTATCTTTATGTTGTATTATTCTATTTTATGTTGTATTTTGAGGATTTTATTTTGTGTAATTATTTACATCCTTATCCTTTTGTAGGTTGTTTCTCT
>CAODLS010457569.1:0-11100 GCA_948243855.1 Flueggea neowawraea | reverse complement strand
CAAATTACAAAAGCTCAAGACCACACTCTCTAATAAACGCATCTCCTTTCTCACAAATGTCGACAATCTTGGCCTTCGGCTTGCATTCCGACACGACTAGCTGCAAAGCCTCTGCAAAACGAACCAAATAAAGAGCTCAATCTTTTTAACTAAAAGTAATCTCAAAAAGACAAATGAAGCAAAACCCTAATAAACACAAAAACAACAAACACACAAACATATATGCAGAGAGGGAGAGAGAAAGAGAGAGAGTAATACTGTTGACGATCTCAGCAGCGGCCTTATATTTGGTGACGACTTCAGGAGAAGTGAGATCCAACTCCTTCTCCTCTCTTTCGTCGTCCGACATCGTTTTGAGCTATTTGATGCTCTTCAACTCCTGCAAATAACAACAAACCAAAAATTCTGAATTAATAACTTCCTCAATCAATAATATACAAAAGACAGACAAAGAGGGAAAGAAAGAGAGACCTAATTCGAGACGATGGAGACAGAAGCTGGGAAAGAGTTATGTGGAGAGATTTAGGGTTTGGGGGGAGAAGAAATAGGGTGAAGTGGTGGCTAAGAAGGAGCAGTGTAGTGAAGAGAGAAAGGGGGGACGCTATTAGGGTTGGGCTGGTGTGTGGATGTTACGGCAGCGTTTGCTTGTATAAGGTTTTGCTATCAGCGGTAGGATTTGTTTTTTTTTCAAAGCCTTGTTTTTTTTGCCTTCTACAAGGTTATTTATGGAAATTCAACTTTGGGCTTCTTTTTAACTTGGAACATGTTTTTTTATGGAGATAATTACCCGATATACCCTCATTTGAACCTCTTTTTTTCAAACTCATAATCTTCACCTTTTTTTTCTTTAACTAAAAGAACATTTTTCTTATGCAATACTGATTTTACCCTTTTTTAATAATCCTGTTTTCTTTTTTCTCCACATTTGCTTTCCTTTTCTATCTCTCTATTATCTTCTCTCTCTACTGTCATTCTCTATTTTCATGTTCCTCCTCTCCCACAGCCCACCTTCTCTCTCCATCTTCCTCCTTTTTCACCGCCTTCACCTCCTTTCCTGTCGCCTCTCTCAGCTCTTCTCTCTCTATTTCTTCGAGCTGATCTACTTTCTCTCTTCCTCAATCTTCTTCGTTCTTCACCTTGAGCTATTGTGACTCTCTTCTCTCTAGCCTCCATGTATGATGCTGGCGTCGTGCTCAATGGCAACTAGATATGGCTTCTTCTCTCTGTTTCTTTCTCTTCGTCGGTCTTCGCTCTCTGTTTAGTTCTCTCCAGTCGCGGCGTCGCCTTTCCCGTCGCTTCTTTCCTCGGTCTTCTCTTCGTCGTCGTTTGCGTTCTTCTATTGTTGAAGTGAGGTGTGGCCAGATCTAGTTGCTTAGGGCATCGACCAAATCTGGCCGCCAAGAGCGGCGGCTAGGGTTTCCTCTAGCAGTGTTTTCTTTTATTTTTTCTGTTCTATCATTTTATAAATTATTTTGAAATGATAAAAAATGTTAAAAAAATTTTCGGTTGACAAAATTTCAAAAAAAAAATATTTAAAGGTTACAAAAATTTATTTAAGATATAGTTGATTTTTAGGTTGTTTTTAGGTTAATTTTAAAAAAAGTTTATGTAGAGTTTATATAAAGTTGATATTAGGTTGATTTTAAGGTTCTTAAAAAATTTGTAGAGTTGATTTTGAGTTGATTCTAAAAAAATTTATATCGAGTTTATATAAAGTTGATTTTAAGGTTTTAAAAAAATTATAGAGTTAATTTTAGGTTGATTTTAAAAATAGTTTATATAGAGTTGATATTAAGTTGATTTTGAGGTTTTTAAAAATTTTTGTAGAGTTGATTTTAGTTGATTTAAAAAATGGAGTAATTAAAAAATAAAAATGACAAAAAAATAATAAAATAAAAAGACTAAAGTTAGAAAAAATATTTAAAAATGAATTGGAGTTAAAAATATAAAAAAATAGTTTTTTATAGCGTAAAATATAAGAAAAATAATGTATATAATATAATGTAAGAAAAAATAGTCTGATATGAGAAGAAAATAAATGAATAATTTATTTATAATGAATTGTTTAAAAGAGGGTGTTTTTATAAGTTGCCTTTTTTCATGTTGGTATAAAGCATACCCGCTCAAAACTGGCATACTTCATACAGCACGTTGTATACTATTTGGGAAAAATGGCACGGTATAAATTTCAACTTTTAACGTTTTTGATGACCAACTCATAAAATGTTAAAAATATCTGCTTTCTTATTTTATTGACATAAAAGCGAGGATATTTAGTTTAAATTTCTCTTTAATCCCCTCTCTCTTCAAATTCTCGTTTTTCTATCCGTTCGGTATTCTTCGTCAATCCCTCTCTCTCTCTCTTCTACTTCCACCACCACCACACCCTCCGCCACCACTTTCAATCCTCTGCCAACCATCGTCCGTCGACTCCTCTGCGTCGGATTGCTTCCTCTAGCGACAAATCTCACTCCTTTGAATTGCATCTACTCCGATCTCTCCACTTTCTCAAAACCGATCTCTCTTCAGTCGCCTCGGTTGCCATCTCGACAGAGAGTTGTGCAGTGCTGAAGTGACAGATCTTACGATCTTGCAACGCCATGGAGCACTGGAGAGTCCTGGGTGGTGGGCGGGTAGGTCTTGGAACCTAACTACTACTCATTTGAAAATTACATATCAATCCTGAGGTTTTGTAAAATAACAATTTAGTCTCTTAAATTTCTAACTAGCAGTCCCTTAATTTCCAAACCATCTGTTTTTATCGAAAATAATGCATAAAGTCCCTAATTTTTATGAAATTATAAAATCAATCCCTAAAAATGGTGGGAAAATGGTGGACGAATGGTGGACTTTTTTGTCATGCACACCTGTTGATAAATAAATCTTTTTACGTGATGGTCATTTTTGTTCACCATTTATATATATTTTATTCACCTAAAATTAATATAATCATATTATTAAATAAAATTTCAGATCGAAGGATTCTTGCTAAAGCTTATCTTTGGTGGCATTTTTATAAATAGTTTCATAAACTTAGTCATTTTACAAAGTTAGCATTTATTTTGCGATGTTTTTGTGTTTTTTTCTACTATTTTTAGTACATTTTCTAATTTTAACAAATCATATTACTCAATTAAAATAATATTTTTAATGTATTCCTCTTTTTAAAAAATCATATTAGTTGCCCTATGCTAATATATCCGATCTGTTTAGATTGATATTGCTATTGCTAGTTTTTATTCCAAAAATATGGGAACAAATATTGTAATTCTAAAAATACCATATCTATTAATAGAGTATGCATACTGCTGTTCGAGTATACCATAGTTGTAAGAACAAGTATCAATTTTTTCTTACTTTTTTTCATATACAACATATCGAATTTATCAATTTACAATTTACTTCTACTTCTGCAATTTACTACGAGCCCACTAATCATCAATTTAAATCTACTATCTATAATTCAATCCACCATTAAAAAACATATAGGCTAACTTCCTGAGAAACAAACACGTCAGAAAAGTGCAATCCATTTGCAATATTTTTGGTGTACATGAGTCAATTAAAAGCAAGCGTAAAGCTTCACGAGGAGTGCGAGTAATAAAATTCACTCATGAATGGATTCTCAAAATGAGCAGTCGACATTTCTTCAGAAAGAGTAGTAGAACAGATCAGCTAAGTTCGGCCTTTCTAGTTTCTACTTGTCCATAGCTTATTAAACAATTTGGGGGAAAAAATGTTACAAGAGCTGTAAGAATGCTCACAAAAATTAAAACCTAAAGATAGTTTCCCTGCGCAAACAGCTGATTCATCTCTTCAGCTACACAAGAACAAAAAAATTGCAATACATGAAAAGAGCAAGAAATTTCCTTGCAGTGCATTAAAGGTTAATATACCCCATCGAAACTACCACCGCCGTCCGCCTATTTCTGGCAAGAGCGTACCACTTTGCACCTCAATGAATGCTAATATCTGTCAAAAACTCCATGTGCTCTTGATTATTAATCTTGTGCACTTTAAGTTAATGATGCCACTTGTTACGCGATGTTCGTTCAGAAAACTACTCCAACACAAAAGCTATCTGATCTATGACTACAGTTTCCTCAATGGATTCGTAAAGGAGCTGGAACTAGATGAATAGAGCAGACAAACCTACAAGGGTGCACTGTGAAGGTATCGCCTCTCATAAAACCCAATAATTTGATCAGCCACAGCCCACATTATGGCCTGGCCAGGTGGAATTCGCATGAGCCTTGGCAGCAATCCCTTCCACAAGGCACGAAGCCCTTCCTCAGCATATATTGTTCGGATGGCATGCACCATTCCTTTGTATTTCAAACTGCCCCAGTCTCGGGTCTGAGCCATGAGTCTTGTTTTCACAACATCAAACGGACCGGTGCATACAGGACCTGCAGTTCCAGCAAGAAATCCTGAGATCATAGACTGCCATGGTTGCAGGACTTTTCCATCGCCTTCATGTTTCTTCCACAAGAGCACATCAAATGCATTCTTGGCAGTAAACATAGCAGCCTGGTTTGTTCCATTGCGCATAACAGTAGGAGCAGCACCGGCCCAGAGCCCAAAGAGACCATCTTCACGAACAATAATACGAGCACAATGTACAGGACCCTTGTACTTGAGAAGGTCAGGACTCAATCCTTTTTGCTGCTGTAGTCTAATTTTCACCACCTGCACCCATAAAATATTCAAATCAACTTCAAACATAATCCCACTATTTTCTAAACATAGGTCTTTTAGCAATACATTAACAATTTACAAATGCAAACCCAACCATTCCAGTCAAGTCCCGCCATACTGAATCACAATATTGTATTGTAATAAACTCCAATCACTAAAGCACAGCAAATGACCATAATATGTGATTATACAAAAACCTTAATTAGCATAATTCCGAGAGAAAAATGGTCAAACCCTGTAGGATCATCTTCATCACTCTTGCATTGCTATCTCACTGTAGACACACTTCTCTTCAGCCTCCACCAAACACAAACTAAGTCCATATTTTTCAATTCAAAGTAAACATAAAAAGCCACTCTCACTCATATTCCAAAAAGTAACCTGCACCCACCTTCAATTCGTCAAAAAAATTTACAATGTCACTTTCTACCCAGACAAAACCAACCCAGAAAGACATAAACAAATCAGTCCAATGAGCATTTCTCAAATTCTCAGTTCTCTATTCAATAAAGAGTGATTATTTTACCAATAAAGAACCCGACTGAGTCAACCACAAGTCAATTCAAATTCTTAATTACTTTTTATAATCGCAAATAAACCACATTAATTCCAAACAATGCTCCACATTAACCATGCTTATGTAAACACTAACCTCAAATGGAGTCACAATAACAAGAGCCTCAAGAACCCCAGCACCAAACCCAGATAATAACCGTCCACGATTACTAAGTTTCCCGGTCTCAGAATCCTTAAACGCCGATTGTAAAACGGCGTTAGACCCCATTCTCAGCGCGTACTTCAACGTCAAGTGAGTGGCGAACGGCGTTAAACCCTTCCAGAGAGCCCGGACGCCTTCCGTGCGCGTAATCGTCGTGCCACAGTGGATAATCCCCTTGTAGGTCCCGCTCCGGTCGAGCTGGAGCCGGGTCTTGATGACGTCAATGGGTTGTAAGCAACAAGCCTCCATGATCCCTCCGAGAGAGCCCGCCAAGGCTTTCATGTAAGGCAGGATCGAGGGGGTGGCGGCGGGTTTCTGGCCTTCGGATTCCTTCATGGGAGTGACAGGTTTGTGAATATAGTGAAAACGAAGGGGTGATTTGGGTATTGAGAAGAAGAAGAGAAGTGTTGGGGTTTACTTTTCTTCTTCGACCCGCAAAGTGTGCTGTCTTTGGTGTTCGATGAAATGAAGCTTGAGACTACTAATTGGTGGTTGTGAAATTTCGACACAGTGACGCGATGAAGCTGGAGAGTACTAATTGATTTATTCTGATGCTGAGATGGAAACCGTCAAAATTGGTTGGCCCTTTGTGAAGCCATGTGAGCAACCAGTCGAGGACGCCACGGCGGTGAGTTTACAAGGGTTTTGTTTTTTTTTCTTTTGTTCAATCAGGATTTTTTTCTTTTTAATTTTTGGTTTATTATTTTTTAAATTTTACTTTTTCTTAGAAGAAAAAACTAACCCAAATAAATATCGAATCAGTTAAGTTGAACATATCATGAATCAGATGCAATTTACTTTAATTTTTTTTGTTTATTATTATTTCAATTAATTTTTCTTTATTTCTTTTAATGCTACGTTACATGCAACTGTCTTTTTAGACTATAGTATATCCAATTGAGAATGTAATAGAATTTTTTTTAGCAACAAGTACTACACCAGATGTTACAATCATATTCAAGGAAATGATTATAATATGCCTTATTGGAAGCAATTACCGATACTATTTTACTTTCGTCTCGCATGATAGATTGTTTAAAATGCAATACCAATACCAATATTCATATAAAATTCATAACAATAATTCTATTTTACTCATCTTGCACAAGTTAATATTAAATATGGCAATGGTCTTCTTAGATCATGTATGATCAACATTAAGATCATTTTATGTTTTGATGATGAACAACAAAATCAATAATGAATAAAAGTAAAACTTGAAATAAATCATGAAAAAAGACTTAGAATTACAAAATAAGTTGTTACAATTAAAGTACTATAAAGTACTTTAACGAAAGGTTAACGTACATTAAGTAGTGATAATGTACGTTATCAAGTCATAATATACATAAAAGTTGTACTGAATAAAAATAAAAACTTTTGAATCATTTTGGATAAAGAATAACGTATGTTAAGAGTAGGTACCGTAAGTTAACTGGAGAAAATGATTATCAACGTACGTTATAGTGTTTGGAACGTATATTAGAGAGTTCTAGACTGTAAAAACAACATTAAATGCTCAAACGGCTAGTTTATCAACTCTAACGATCATATGACTTAAAAAAACTACAAATACATTAATAGAAATCTGAGAATGTGTGGAACAACATCAGAAAACATTGTGGTTTCATCCTGAAATTGGACCAGAAAAAATTGGTTTTTATGGTGAATGATAAGATAATACTTCTTGTTTTTTTTTTAAAAATTGATTATCCATTTACTTATAATTAAAATGTTTAAATTTTCATTGAAAAGTTGAAAACAAATTCTCTTCTACTAAAACCACCATTTATATGCCACCTCTCCCTTCTCGCAAGGCACTTTACACTAGACCTCTCTTGGCCTAAAATAATGTAAGGGTGATAAGCATTGAATTGAAACAATCTAGGAGTGGTATGCAGGATAAGAAGTTGAGCCAGATTGTGGTTAAACTAGTAATTTCACCACCGAACCATTGACTCGTGTCAAAATTTTTCCTGACTCCCCACCTGCATGGCTTCACCACATTTCCACTCTTCTCCTACATAGCCGCGTCTGTTTCCTTACGTGTCACTTCCTCCTCTCCCTCACCGCTACCATCTCCATTCTATTTAAACCACCACCGTGCTATTTTCCCCCATGACAACAAGCTTGCTTTTGTGGGTTAACTGTTTTCTACTGACTTTGGAAGAAAGAACAAATAAGTAGCAATGGCTTCGGACCAAGAACGTGCGGACCCTGACGCTAGGGCGAAGGAAGGAGAGACTGTTGTTCCAGGTGGCACTGGTGGGAAGAGCCAGGAAGCTCAGGAGCATCTTGCTGAAGGTAAGAACTCCGTGGTACATCTTTTTCTTTTTTGGTTAATGCACGTTCGGTGATGACCGTCGTTCTTGCGGCGGCGGTGGTTACAGGGAGGAGCCGTGGCGGGAAGACGAGGAAGGAGCAGCTGGGCACTGAAGGGTACAAGGAGATGGGGCACCGTGGAGGAGAGACTAGGCAGGAGCAGATGGGAACTGAAGGGTATCAGCAAATGGGTGGCAAGGGTGGGCTGAGTACTATGGACAAGTCAGGTGGAGAACGAGCAGCTGAAGAAGGGGTCGAGATAGACGAGTCTAAGTACAGGACTCGTGCCTAACTGCTATGTTGTTTTGTTGCCAAATGTTTCTTCAGGGGGCTGTGGTTTGGTTCCTCTGAAGAAGCAATGGTGTTTGTAGGTTTTGTTGGTCATCTTCGGTTCGTTTAGTAGCTCCAGTTTTACAACGGTCGGCTTGTACAATGAAGGTTTTGCGGGCTTCATAGGCCGATGTCAATTTTGTTGGTATTTGTGGCTTTGGTCATAGTCTTCGACATTGGCTTGTGCAATCTCGTTATGTAATGAAGGTTTGAATTCTGCATATTTTCCCGTGTGTTTTTCACCTTCAGCGTTTAGAGAATGCCACATAAATATTTCCTTAAAATGTAAAAAGGTTGACGCATGGATCTCAAAACAAAAAAAAAAAACAGAATCTGCGAACTAGTTCATTCCTATTTTACAAAAAATAGCTTCGTAGCAAGAAAAAGAAGGAAAAGATCACAAGAGAGCAGTTTATTCAGCAGGAAGCGAGCCGAACCGTTGTGGGCTAGTGAATCGTCTAATTTTCAATGTCATCCTACTCGAGTTGATCTTGCTCTCCATGTTATCTGTGGCCTGGCATGAGGGGCTCCGTGGAAAAACATAATTAGTGGCTCGTTGCTAAGGCAGTGACAAGTATGCCAAGCACAAGGAAAGGTTGGGCACTAGCCTGAAATGCGAGGAAATACAGATGTCAAAGGATAACAGCCAGTAGAAAGCAAGCGTGCATGGTATTGGATTGAGGAAACAGTCGATTCCGTTATTACGTAAAAAAGTGAGGTGTAATAAACCCTTTTCTTGGAAAGTTTGCAGAGTTGTTATCTTGTTACCAGAAGAGAGAATTAACTGGACTTGGAGTTGAGCAATTCTCCAAGCTAGAGAAGTACTGGCGAAATTACCTGATATTTAACGTCGTACTTCACAGGATCCTTGAGGAAGTATTGAAACTGAGAATACATAAACAATCGTGAAGCACTCGGGTTTTTTGGTTGAAAATGTAAAGCAATTATCGTTTTGTAATTAAGGCATATAGGATGGCTGAAATCCTTCCAGGAACAACGGGAATAGGCGCTTAAATAATTAGGCTGGAGAGTTATACCTGAAAAACAACTTGTGGAATGATCAGAGCAAGTAGGGCCAAAGCATAGTACGGTTTACCAGCTCCCAGTAGATAACCTGAGTTCAGGAATTCGTAACTTCTTAACGACTGGGAAACTTACGAATTCATTCAATAGGAAATTAATTCTCTATCAAAACGAAATTTAATCAACAACTAGAAGGTTCTAAAACATATGGAATAATATCTTCATCATAAACAGAAAAGCAACTAATTTAATAAAAGTTGATGTACCTGCCACTGATAATTGAGTTACATCAATAGCGCCAACACAAATCCATTTAGCAGTTTCCGGACCAAAAGCTACAGGAATTGACTGCTCAACCATCATTTTTTAAATTAGATGAGACAAGAAAGGCATATAACGACGAGTGATAAATCATTTAAAGATGGAAGGACCTCAAAGTATGGATGTGTGGGAGATGGTATTAACCTGAAGCCCCATAGCTCTATCTCCTTCAATACTTTTGAAGTCATTTACAATAGCAATACCCAGCTGAGAAATGGAACCACAAGTCGAATTAGCAACTCTCATTTGACAAATATGGCTTGTAATGAAGGTACTCCTTAAGGTTCATACCCCAGCAATGCTGTACAACAGAGTAAGAACTATTATGTCAGGTGTAAGGGTCCCAAACAGGGCCTGACCAGCCCACCTGTCAATACGAGAGTAAAAGTTTCTGTAAATTAACAGTTCGTAACAAAGTTTCTTACGGTCAGTAATTTGATATGTATTAGCCAAATCTCTCTCAGATGACCTGGAGGTGGCTGTCAATTGCAAATTATTACAATGATGACAGAAAAAGCGCATAACCTTTTTCCATTAAACTCACTTCAAGCATAAATAACAAATTGCTGATAATTATTCAATTCAATATCCTCCATGGGGCTTTTGTGATCAAATTACTAATCATCGATAAAAGGTCATTTCTAAATCATCTTAAGTGGTTCAACTCTCATTCTACAAGTGAAGCTTTACTCATTTCCTCCCCAGATGTATTGTGCCGTCTTCACGTGTAAGATGTAACAATACTGAACTTTAGAGTTTCTCACACTTTAGTCTTCAGAGGACCAAAAAAAAACATATGAAGAATTTAATCAAATCAATAAGTGAATATCAACAGTCACAATGTGCACTTCCGTGGGGCATCATTTTTATGGGAAAAAAAAAAGTATGGGAAGATTTCTCACCATGGCAAACTGATATAGCTAGCTCCTAGAGCAAAATTCCCAATCCATCCATTTTGTTTCAACTGGAATAATATATGGATTCTAGTCAGTGTTTAAAGCCTATCTCATTTCTAACAGTAAAGAACAAAGTTCAGATAGGTGCATGGAGAAAGGAAACTACCTTCAAAGGTGGAGCAGAATATATGTATGACAGTAAGGATCCACCCACAGCAAGGTAGAAAATTGTAGGGACATTATGCCCAGCCTAGAAAAGAGAAGTAATTTAAAGAACTTGAAATAGTGTTTCAAATGGAAGAATATGCACAAAATATGCATTGAAGTTTCTTAGTTTTTGAATTTACCTACCCACACATCCAACAAACCAGCCAAACCAAGACCACCTAGAAGTAGCACCCAGATTTGTGTAACGACCTACAGAAAGTTTCAACACATTACAAAGAAGTGATTAAAGATTACTTATGCATGTTTACCCGGAAGTTGTAAGCACAACAATTACACCACAGACCTCATCCTCGGAAATGGCTCCTGATGGAATTGGACGATAAGGTTCATTAATTGCATCAATCTCACGGTCATAATAATCATTGATTGTCTACACAAATGAAATGTCAGAACATTGCAATGCATAAGCATAAGAGGAAAATTCAGTCAGAATGAACTATGGCAGTTTTAGCCTTGACCCACCTGTGTATAGCCAGTAAGACATGGACCTGACATTATCATGCAAACAATTGCTTTGGCAACATCCTCAAAATTCCAATGAAAATTTCCTGTAATGCAAGCAAT